>VUQI01062917.1:8914-32082 GCA_015106735.1 Paratilapia polleni | reverse complement strand
GCTCTTCCTGCTTTTTTTTTTTTTTTTAAATTTTTGTTTGTTTGTTTTTTAAGCCACTTATCAATGACCTATGAATCATTCAAGCATAAAAAATGCATCTAACTAAAGGGATGAACCAGTGTTATGTGTACACATAACAGATAACTTGGCAAAGAACCAGTTTTAAATAGCTTCTTTAGGCATTTTGTTACTAGCAGCCTGTTGCACAAACACATAATTTTTTCTCATTTCTTTAGTTGAATCTATGAAAAATGCCAACAGTTTGACAGGCATAAAATAGTATTTTTGCACCAACAAGGGGACTCCTAAAGAGCTATTACATAAACTTGGCATATCTCGGCATGGTGTGTGACGTGTGTCCTTAACAAATTTGAGGAAACTGGACAAGTGGAGGAAAAAAGAAGTAGAAGGCCTAAAAAAACTATAGCAGATGAACTTTATCTAAAAGTCATGTCCTTAAGAAATAGGAAAAAATCTAGCAAAGACCTGACACAAGACCTGAGAGACGCATCTGAACCTTCAGTTGATCCATCTAATATTTGCCAAAGCCTCATCAGAAATGTTCTGTCGATGGGTGGCTGTCAAGAAGCCTTTCTTAAGGAAAGGAAACGGGGAGAAAAGGCTGAGGTATGTCAAATTATAAAAGAACTGGACTGAAATGCAGTGGCAACAGGTCTTATGGAGTGATTAATCCAAATTTGAAATTTCTGGTTCAGCTCGGAGGAGGTCAGAGAGGTACAACAGTGAGTGTCTACAGCCATCTGTAAAACACAGTGGAGGAGACTGTCCTTTAAGAAGTCCGGAGAACTATTCCTGAAGACGACTTGAAGAAATTACAAGAAAGCTTGCCTAAGAGAGTTCAGGCTGTGTTGAAAATAGATTTGGTCATACCAAATATTGACTTTCAAGTTTGCCTTATATAAGTATATACTGTATATCCTTTTAGGCTTGTACATTTATAAATCGCTGCCCCTGTTTCCCATTTTCCTAGCAAAACATAAAGATATGATGGGTGGCTTAAGGCCTCTGCACAGTACTGTTTAGTTGTGTTTTAATATTGTATTCTGGACTACAAATAATCTATCTGGAATTATAGACAATTACCTGGTGTCAATATAACACCCCTGCTGTTTCTGCAGAAGACAAAAGAGGAGGTCACGTTGCCAAAGTCGACAAAACGTGTACGGGAAAGTGCTGCTCAGGAGCCTGACGAGCCTGAAAAAGTAACACCTAAAAGGCCAAAGACACAGGTTAGAGCACACATCTATTTTATATAAAGTAAAGGGACAGGAAACATTTTCTTTGTTGAAGTAACACTTTTGTGATGACCTTCATCATTTCTTTTATGTCTGAAGAGAAGCTGCTGTTATTCAATATAGTGTAAAGCATAGATACACCTTTTTTGGAATTAAATAATTATAATACCTGCTGATAAGAAAAATAATAATACTGTTACTTTAGACATGAATTGACCTTTAAGTACAACAGGAACCAGGTTTGTTTGTTCCTCCAGGACCCACAGGGCTCGCGGTCTGAGGGAGAGGCTGAGGTGGAGGAGGAAAGCTCTTCAGAAAGTCGCAGTGCGCAAGACGATGGCAGCAGTGACACCAAAGACATCGATCAGGACAACCGAAGCTCCTCTCCCAGCATTCCCAGTCCTCAGCAGGGCAACGAGAGTGACTCAGACTCATCTGCCCAGCCAAATGGTGTTCCATCAGAGCCTGTTGCCCCCGCTGCTGTGTTGGCTGACACACCAGTCCTGCAGGCCCTCCCCCCTCAGGGCCCACCTATCACTCCTCAGCCGCCAAAAAGCATGTCCTCTGCTGATCCAGCTCAGAGCCCCCCTCCTCCCTCTCCAGATCCCCCTCAGTCTGCCACTGGCCAGTCAGCTGCCATGGCGGGCTCAAACAGCCGAGCACAGGCCCCCTCTCACTCTCTTTCTGGTCCACCTTCTCTGCCATCAGCATTGGGACAGGAGTCTCCTATTCCTCCTGCATTTCAGGTCCCTTCCACTTTCAACTCTGCGCAGCCTCTGCAGCCGCATGTTCCATCACCTCTGACCCCCCAGCGACCTCCATCCTTCTTTAGGGATGGTCAGCTCCACCAGCCTCCTCTTTCTGGTCCCCAAATCAAGCCTCCTCCCACCACTCCTATTCCACCTTCACATAAACAGCTGCCCCATCAGTCTGCTACACCTTTCCCCCAGATGCCCTCTAATCTTCCCCCTCCTCCTGCTCTAAAGCCACTCAATTCTCTGCCCAACCAGCATCCTCCAGGTGCCCCCCCTCCCCCTCTTCAGCTTATGCCACAACCTTTGCCAGTGCAGTCACTTCCAACCCAACTTCCAGTGATTTCTCAGGTGCAGACCCACCCTGGAAAAAGCATGACTTCTTCTCACTCACCTGCTGCACCCTCACACCCCCTCACCTCTGTAACATCCTCTGCTATTGGGCCTGTCCCGAGCCTCCAGCCATCATTCCCACCTCTTCCTCTGAGACCTTCGTCTGGCACCACTGCAGGAGTTTCACAAGTTCAGGTTAAAGAGGAGCCTCTTGATGAGATGGAGGAGGCTGAGAGCCCACCATCGCCAGCTCGGAGCCCCTCACCGGAGCCCACCATTGTCAACATGGCAAGCCATGCCAGCCAGTCTGCGCGGTATGTTTTAAGTCAGTATTTTGTAAAAATCACAAAAGCAATCCAATGTTTACGCTTTGAATATTTTGAGTTTGACATTACTTTGGTTTAAAAGAAGCAGCACCATTGTGCTTGAATACATGGTGCTACTTAATTTACTTTTAATGTTCCTGTGAGCTTCAAATAAAAAAAATTGTAACTTATTACTCAAACTATGGAAAGCAGCACATTTTAAACAAATATCTGAGTTCACACCTACAGTAACAGGTGCAGCAAAATCACCTGACAAATTTCAGTCCAGTATTGTGTCTCCTTTTAAAACTTGTTTCAGCTCCTGAGAAAAATATCTTCCCTTTAACTGTGTAGCACTTGTGCCCAAGACACATTTGTCTGGGAACAATAAAGCATATCTTATCTTTATTTAGCTGATAAATTCTCCTCTAGGCTCATTGTCCACTCTCTGAACAAGCCTCTCTGATATTTGGTCCTGGGCAGGTAGCGTACAGTGGATTTTTACCGGTGGCAATAGAATAGCTGGTATTGTTTTCATCTTTTGAGTCTGTGTCAGCAGATAGCATCTGTTAACACTTTATATTGACTGTATATATTTGAGTCCATCTCCAGTGAAAAATAGCTTTTGCTTATTAATAGATTACAGTGTTTAAAGTGAGACAAAAATTTGAAAACTCCATATTTGACAGCATATTGTTTGAGGGGATAAAGTTAGCTCACAGTTCATATAAAATAGTTAATAATTCTTGATCTAAAGCACTTATTTGGAGGTGAATTGATCCAAAATGCCCTTCAGATGTTCCACTAGGCTTTTAAGTCTACTAAAGTATTATGTCTGTAGTATCTACATTAAGGATGGTTGGAGCTGATGGTTGGAAAGTAATTATAATGTTTACTTTTGTTTTCATTTCCAAATAAGTGATTTAAGTAATGCAATCAGCCGCTGGTGTGATTGTCACGTGAACTTTGTTGTAAAGCTGGTTCTTGCTGAAATGTCTTTATGGCTGACAGGAACTTAATTTAACCTACCAAAACAAGACATAAATGCTTCATATACTTCAATACTGTCAATTAGCATTTATATATGTCCACATATATAAATGTGGACATATATAAATGCTAAATGACAGTATTGCAATATTTTATACAGATAGTCAAAGTCTCGTTAGGTTTTAGAATAGAAAAGCTCAGCTTTTGAATCATTCATGATGTGTTTTTTTGTGAGTGTGTGTGTGTGTGTGTGTGTGAATGAAGTTGATGCTCAGAGCTCATAAATGCATATTTGTTAAATATTTCAGGTTTATCAAACATTTGGATCGTGGCTACAATTCATGTGCCAGGACAGATTTTTTCTTTACCCCACTGTCATCCTCCAAGCTGGCCAAGAAAAGGGAGGAAGCTGTGGAAAAGTCTAGGAGGGAGGCTGAGCTCAGTGCTCGGCAAGAACGCGAAAGGGAGAAGGACAGAGAGAGAGAGCGAGAAAGGGAGGCAGACAGAAATGCTGTGAGTGCAATATTTCTTTTATTTCATTTTTATTTTATTTTTCCTTCTGTCACATGCAACATGTCAACAGTTATTTCTCACATTCTGTTTGCTTACAGAGAGCATCCAGCTCCTCTCATGACAGTCGTATGAGTGAGGCACAAATGGCAGCTCAAGGCCACGGACGCCCCTCCTTTGAGCAGCCGCCCACAACAGTAGCTGCCGTGCCCCCCTACATTGGCCCAGACACACCTGCCCTGCGCACCCTAAGTGAATACGCCCGCCCCCATGTCATGTCCCCCACCAACCGCAGTCATCCTTTCTATGTGTCCCTGAGCCCTGGTGACCCTTTGTTGGTCTACCACATGCCTGGCCTGTACAGTGCTGAGCCCAGTCTCAGAGAGCGTGAGCTGAGGAACCTCAGAGAAAGGGAGTTGCGTGAGAGGATGAAGCCTGGCTTTGAGGTCAAGCCCCCTGACCTGGAAACCTTACACCCCTCTGCTAACCCTATGGAGCACTTTGCCAGACATGGGGCATTAGGTCTTCCCCACATACCTGGGCCTCCCCATCCCTTTGCACCCTTCCACCCTGGGCTGAACCATCTGGAACGGGAGAGGATGGCGTTGGCAGCACCTCAGCTGCGCCCAGAGCTGACTTACGCTGAGCGACTCACTGCAGAACGGCTTCACGCTGAGAGGATGGCTTCAGTGGCAACTGATCCTGCCGCCAGGCTGCAGATGCTTAATGTTACACCACATCATCACCAGCACTCTCACATTCACTCCCACCTCCACCTGCACCAACAGGACCCCCTCGGTCAAGGTGAAGTTAATTATTCAGCAGTAACTCACATGGAGGTCTGAATATTACTTTATCTATTTACTGTAGGTCTTTTGTCTTCAAACAGGTTCAAGTCCTCATCCTCTAGTGGATCCCCTGGCAACAGGACCACGTTTGGCTAGATTCCCCTTCCCTGGAGGCCCAATCCCCAACCCTTTACTCAGCGATCTTCCTCATGATCATGAGATGCTGCGCCACCCACTATTTGGTTTGTAGTCTTTAATCTACTTACTGACCACAAGTTCAGCTGGTTCATTGTGATCTCTTTTAAATTTTCAAAGGAGCTGCATATCCACGAGAGCTGCAGGGCCCGATTCCTCCGATGTCTGCAGCTCATCAGCTTCAGGCCATGCATGCACAGTCTGCAGAGCTGCAGAGGATGGCAATGGAGCAGCAGTGGCTGCATGGGCATCACCTGCACGGAGGCCCTCTGCCAAGTCAGGAGGATTATTACAGGTGAGCTCTTTGAATATATTCAGTCACTTAGGGAATTTTATAAAAAATATAAAAATCGTCGATTTAAATTCTTTCATTTTACCAGAGCTCAAACTTTATTTACTGTTTCACCAAGAGATGATGTATGATGTTTCTGTGTATTGACTGCACAAGGGACAAATTAAAATGATAAAACATACAAAATTAAATTATATTGTAAAAGAAATACGAGACTGGATTTGCCTTTTTCTCTTATTTGTCTCTTACACCATGTTTCCTTCCAAATAGATAAATAAGCAAAAAATGCAACTTAAAGCACATTTAAACAGTTAAACTAAATTATGAATTTATTTCAGTTTGTATACTTGTTGAGTATTGCTCATCAGTTGCTGATCATTGCACCGTTGCATCTCAAGCCAAAATGGCCTGTGTAACTCATGTCAAACGTTAACATATGCCATTGCACAGTGTAACTATTTATCTGTTTTTTGAAGCCGTCTGAAGAAAGAAGGTGACAAGCCATCTTGAGTCCGAGGAGGTGCATGCCCTGAAACTCTAAACTTTTACCCAATACTGTGTCCTTTCGAAACTGTAAGAGAATATTTTGTGTCATTTTTCTGTTTGTTTTAATATATTTTAGAAAAATATTTGTGGCTCTTTATGTGCATTCCTTGTGCAGCACTTAATGCGACTGTCAAAGTCCGTCTGAGGTTTTCATATCACTTAACAATTTATACTAGTTTTATTATTGTAATAATAATAATAATGATGATGATATTAATAATAATAATACTCTGACCCGTTGATGTGACGTTTAAAGTGACTAAAAAACTGTCAAACTGTTTCGTATGCTGTCACATATAAATTTGCTAAAATCCAGCTCTTATAAAGGATATGAAAACAGACTGACTTCGGTGTTAACTTTAAATATCTCTATAATGATTTCTAAAAAAATTCCTTGTACAGAATGACATTTAATTCAGTGTGTGGATGATTGTCATAACCTAGCATGACTCAGTCTTCAGTTTTCACCAAACTAGAGTAGCAAGTTGCATTGTGGTGTTTAGACTTTGAAAGCATAGTAGAGGTTGTATGTACTCTTAAATCTGCTAAATATTTGTTTAAATCCTAAAGTTTTATATATCAAGATATCTTTTCACAGTATAACCGAAGCTTTTATTCACTCATTTTTGAGATTGTACCTATATGAGCGAGTACTATTGATATAACAGTAGTTGTGAACACTTGACCCTTGATCTAGCACAAAAGCAGTAAGTTATAAGCTAAAAACATTACATAGTATTATAAGTTGCAGTAACTATAATTGGACCAGGATCTGTCTTTACAGACAAAGTTTTATTAGTTTTATTAGGAAAGTGTATTTACATTGTTTTAATGAGAACAACCTAATTGGATAGAAAATGGATAGATCTTGAACATTTTTAAAAAGAACTGCCCAAATTCAGTATTTATGTGACATGATATGAAAGTGTATCCATGACATATTTATTTCAATAAATACTTCTGAATTGACACCATGTCCTCTTTGAACTTCCTGCTGTTCCTGTTTCCCAAAGAGACACGAAGACTGTAGCACGATGATAGTTTATTAGGATCTCCTACTTAAAAATAAAGCAGTCTAAAGCTGTTTTCACATGAACTCAGTGGCCAACAATATTAGGATAATTGCCCACAGTTACACATGTAGCACGAACAGGAAATGGTCCATTTCAGATGCATTCTCACTGCTTGAAATACTCAGATCAGTTAAGGCAAGGGGCACTGCCTGTGTAGAGCTGGCTCACAGGGAAATTTTCTTACCACGTTTCCTTAGAGATGTACCAGGGAGCCGGCAGGTTATAGTCTGTTTAATGACCAATCAAATGTGAGTTGGAAATTGGCGTTCTCACATACAGCTCCGCCAAGTAATGCTGGGGAAAATATGAGGTCTGCAGTGCATACTGTATGTGAAAATGTCTCGGTACAACAACTCTGCAGTCGATCCTACATTCCTGAAGCTCATGAAGTTCAGTTTGTGTTCAAAGCTAACTAACAAAACACAGCCTAACTACATACTGCAAAATAATGTTACAGCTGAATAAATCTGAAACACTTCAAACAACACAATATCAGATTTCAGTGTGGACAGAGGAAAGGCACACATTCTTGGTTTTATTGCATTAAAATGTAGGCACAAAAGGGAAATCATGAAGTGTTTTGACAACAATCATTTACATGAAGATCTTTAAACAAAATGATCATTAAACAGTGACATTGGCAACAAGAGCTCATTCAGGAGTTCTACTTCAAAGTTTTATTAAAGGTACTTATGAGAAAGTCTTTTAGCTTGAAATTTGTTCAACTACAGGATGTGACATCATCACAGCAGATCTTGCCCTGACCTTTTGACAGTTTTAGACCAGTGTTTCCCAACTTGGGCCTCTGTGCCCCCAAAAGAGGTGTTGAAACTAATAGAAGGGGTTGTGACCTGATAACTGAAGCGAGGGAAAAAAAATCTGACACCAAATTAATCTTTTTATTACTGTACTATTTACTACTGGGCAATTTTACCACTTTAGTATAATAATTAGCTGAATTAAGTTTAGTCATCTAAATAATTTCATCTGGTAGAAAATGTTCAATGAAAAAAAAAAAAAAAAAAACGAAAAATGCCAGAACCACTCTGAACTCCTCTTAGCTCTCAGCCTGGGATGACGGGTCAGAAGTAGACATGGCTTTGTCTTAAGGTTCTCATAAGCAAAGATGCTTAAGCTTTTCCTACTTAACCAAAGCACGGCACAATACAAACAAGACTGACATCTGCAACAAAACTTTCTTTAAGTGGTTATCTCATTTTCTTCCTCTACACAGACAACTGACTTACACTTTGAATCTGGTCAAAAATGAAGCTGCTCTGACATTTTAGTTTGCTCGCAGCTGTGTGTCTTATAAAACCTTGTTCGGGCACAACAGGACATTCACAAAATGGAACGTGAACAAAACTAAAATGGCTGTTGCACATTATGGTCCATATATCAACATAAGCTTACCCAGAAGTGACACCGTGAAGTTAATAAAACTTTAACATGCCTCATATCTCAGTAATATTCTGCTATTTCTCTTGTCTTCTCTTACTTTGTGGCTCTGAACTCCACCACAGTTTCTTCACACTGAAGATATAAATCCTGAATATCTATGTTACATACTTGACCTAAAAATTGCAACAGAACAACTAGTTTGAGACTGAAAAGAACTTTAACTTCTGTCAATTTATGCTGTGCTGTAACTTGAAACCTTATGTACACGGTGAAACTGTAGATACTTGGCAGATATATACATTGGATTTATTTTTATGGATGGACCCAAGTGAAAATGGTTGGAAATAGTTTCTTTTCTATGTACACTACTGTGCAAAAGTCTTGAGCCACAACTTATTTATATATATTTTGCTAGGAAAATGGGAAATAGGTGCAGTGATTTATTGAAACATGCAAACATGGAAATACAGTATATAAGGCAATAAACAGGGTTTATACTATTCTTAAGAGCTTGAAAGTCAATTTTTGGTATGACCACCTTTATTCTTCAACACAGCATGAACTCTCTTAGGCAGCTTTCTTGTAATTCTTTAAGTAGTCTTCAGGAATAGTTCTCCAGGCTTCCTGAATGACATTCAAAGCTCTTCTTTGTATGTTGGCTGCCTTTTGTTCTGTTCTCTGTCAAGATGATCCCACACTGCTTCCATAATGTTGAGGTCTGGGCTCTGGGGAGGCCAATCCATGACATGCTAAGTTTTGGGGTAATAGCTCTTTGGGAAGTGTCTTCTTGGTGCAAAAATACTATTTTATGCCTGTCAAACTGTGTTATCTTTGGCATTTTTCATAGATTCAACTAAAGACGTGTTTTGGCGACAGGCTAGTAACAAAGTGCCTAAAGATACAATTTAAAATAGGTTCTTTGCTAAGTTGTGCTATGTGTAGACACAACAGTGGTTGATCTCTTGAGTTAGGTGCCTTTTTTATGCTTGAATAGGTCAGTATTAAGTGGCTTAACAAGCAAAAAAAAATGTCATTCCTCTGAAAATGGTCAGGTACAAGGACTGGACTGAAAATGAGTGAAAAATCAGCCAATGTCCAAAGAAAAACTTTGCAAGACCTTTAGAAAGCCTGGAGAACTATTGTTCAAGACTACTTAAAAAAAATAAATCATAAGATAGTCTGGCACCTTGAAAGAAAAATATAGAGAAATGAGGGGTGGCTTAAGACTTTTGCACAGCACTGTACATATCAGAATTCATCTTGAGGACGATTCTTCTTCTTCACATACCACCGCAGATACTGGATAGCTGATATTGCACTCACATTTGCTAGTAGAGCTGAAAAAGATTTCAGTGAAGGTTATTTTAAATTTCTACTTTTCATGTTCAATCACTAAGCCCATGAAAAGTGTTTTGGTATAGCTTTAACAAAATATTCTAGACTAAAAATACAACAATCAAAGTTATTTTTGTTATTAAAATTTATCAGGAGAAACAGCAGAGTGATGGAAAAACACCAAGACTGACTACGACTGACAGCAGAACATAAAGTCAAGAATTATCATACCTGCCTTCCAGGCATCAGCAGCCTCTGGGTCAGAGGATCTTAGTACCCAGGATGCAAAGGCAATGCAGACTAAACACATGTCTGACTGCTTCAGTGTGGAGAAGATGCCCTGGCGCCCTGTAAGAGACATGAGCATGCAGAAAAAAGGTGAATTTGAATACACTGCAGTTTTGCTTATGTCTCTTGATTTTATGAAAGCTCATCTTTACTTGTTGTCTGTATAGTTTCCAAAATCAAGTGCTGCTCTCCTAGCTCTCTAAACAACTGAGAGGAAGCTGGGCAGACTCTTCTCTCACTCAGCACTGGCACCCCTGGATCTTCTCTGCTACTGGGTATCTTCTTCAAATCAACCGGAAACACCCAGGCACCAGATCCTCTGCACCAGATGCTCCCTTTGTCATGAAAACGAATCTTTCTTATCGACAGTAAACCTTTCCAACTCTGAGATCCACCCGCAGCTGCTGCTGCTGCGATGGATCCATGTTGGTCGGCCTGAATGAAAGAATGAGACACAACTCTGATTGGAGAGATGTCATCCGCTTCCTCACAGTTTGCACGCAAGAAAATGTAGTCCAGTTTTGGGAATGTGAGTTCTCTGACAGTAGGATGAGAACAAGAGAAAATGGGGATGGGTTTCTCCTCATTGTAGTGGAGGGGAGAGGAAGACATTTCATCTCTACATGAACAAAGAGCGTAGTCAAAGACAGGAGCCACTGAGATGTCCTCTGGATCATAAAGAGTGACACGGCAAGAGTCAGTGTTGACTTTATCCTCTGCGAAAAAGTATTCGAACACCTCCGGGAAAGATATCTGGTAATCCAGAAAGTGTGTGTTGGATAGAGGGGGCACAGGAATTTGTGTTCCCAGGCTGTTGCTAAGTTTAAAAACAGTGGTTTCCGCCAAAGACTGACATTTGCTGAGAAACAGACTGCCCTCATCATTACCAAGTAAAGCGGGCAAAGATACCTCTGTGTCAAGAGCTTGTATATTGTGCATACTTTTGCTTTTGGTTAACTGCCTAGGCAATGCAAGTGTGCTCGAGGTCAAAGTGTGGGACTTCTGGTTATCAAAACATAGGCCTGCAAAGTCCTCCATAGGCACAGGTGTCTCTCTCCCTTCAGAGCTTGTGGACTCCTCGTTTGAGAAGAAAGGAGAGTCACTCCTGCTTTGCGTGTTTTCGCTGCGAGGGTCAGGACTGGGGTTCCCGCTGCCGCCAATGAACTGCAAGTACTCCTCTTCAAAATCTGAGGTGGAAAACTCACAGCTTGAATGATCTGGCTTGGATTCGTCAGGCTGTGTGAAGTAGTCTGAGTCTGCAGCGTCCGACGTATCCATAGGAGTGCCACCAGACAAATTATACTCCGCAGTGTCGACTAGAGGGCCGTGATTAATTGGAGAATCACCTGCATTTGGTGTCAAAGCTTCTCCTGTTTCTCTAGGTGGCGAGCCTCTACTCATTCTGAGCTGCAAAATGTCATTTATCGTCAATTTTTCCATTTCATCCCAAAAAGCAGAGGTGGTGTATACAGGTCGAGTGTGACCCGCAGCTTTGGCATATGTTTCGGGGCAGTCAGCCTCAGAACAAGGTGTTACTGTTAAATCAGAAACAGAGAGAGGGGAAAGTTGTTCCTCCTTAGAGAAACCAGATGCTGAAAGATTGATTTTGTGTGTTTGGGCTCCAGGTGTGTCTGAGGGTATCAAGCTGTGTGTGCCACTTTCACACGCAGAGTTGTCATCTGGCATGTTGGTAGTTCTTTGGCTAGCAGATGGAAACATCAGGGAAGCACTGGTACCTTCATAAACTTCACAGCTGGCAGCTGATACATTGGTGGAGAAAGAACTATCAGAAGAATGTATTTGTCTGTCCTGTGTAGAGTCAGCATTAGTTTTTTGACTGTCAGATGTCAAAGATAATGAGCGGTACAATTCTGGGTGTTGAGGAGGATGCTGAGGTTCCTCCACTGATTCAGCAGCCGACAAATAGCTTTCTGAATCGTAACTGTGAATGGAGATGAACTCGGCACTGTCTTCAAGCTCGTCGCACTCCATCTGCAAAGGTGTGAGTGGGTCTTGTGCGATCAAAGCTGAGCTGTCTGGTTCATTTTTGTTTCTCTTTATCATTGCCTCAGTAATATTTTGTTTGAGTGAAGACAAAATGCCTTCTTCATCAGATATTAAACCCACTTGTGATGAATATGAAGTGACTCCTGCCTCAGCATTCTGCCCTCCTGATTTTTGGTTGGACTTTTGGTTTGATTGAGATTCCCTTCCTCCCTCAGATTCATTTTTATCTTTATTATTCTCTAACTTTACACCATTTTCAGGTGAGTTCTCCTGTGTGGTCTTGCACATGTGACTTCTCTCACAGGGTTTTTTTTGTCTTCGTTTTTTTTTCACAGAGGTGGCACGCACTCGCCCTTGTGCAGGACTATCGTTCACTGTCACAAACCAGCGTTCCTTCTCCGCTCTTAAAGAAACACCCCTTACATCTTCCTTTACAACTCTCTCTGTAGTGTCTGGCTCATTCATATTTAATCCTGTTTGGTGAGAAGAGAGTGGCTCCTTGCTGGATTTGAGGGCTCTCTCTGCTTGCACTTCTCCATCTTTTGTCAGATGTGTTGATTTGTTCAGTAGCTCAGCTTGCAATGTGTTTGTAGCGCTGTAACTTGTCTCCGTTGTGACTGGCGCAGGACAGTCAGGACATATTTCAAAGTCATCTTCAAATTTTGCTGCAGCATCTTTCAGCTGTCCTCTCGTACCACTTTGATTAAGCGCCGATGATGACTTTGTACAACCCACGCAGCTCTCTTCTTCAATGCATCCTCCCGTGGTGCTTTTAGCTCCATCACTGTCAGCATCAGGATTCTGCTGTGTTTCCTGCTGGCTTCGGCTGAAGACTGAGCTTGAGTTTCCTGAATCCTCTGAATCGGTGAGGCTGGCATCATCAGGATAAGCAAGTGAAGGCTGCAGCAGACAGCACTCTTCACTCTCCTCATAGAAGCTTGTCCAGTCATCCTCTGCGATGTGAATGCTGTGATCTAAATCATCCATTCTGATACCTCATATGCTCTTCAATCTGAAAAAAGAAGAATATATACTTATATTAAGACATATTTAGAATTTTGCATAAAAATAACAAAAGTGGCCTTGAGTGTGTGTAACAGTCCATCCTTGGTATCTTTGGTAGTATATATTGTCACGTAAACACATTTGAGCTAAATATAGTGTGTTTGCATTTGTCTTATCATTGCTTGTAATCACCTGTCATTAGGAAACCATTGTGCAGAGGGCAAAGCTTTATTAGATCAAAGTTTGAGAAACGAGCAAGACTTTAGAGTGGCAAAGCAACACCAAAGCACATTGGTTACAAGCTCCACAACAGACCCCAAAATACTCCACGGCCCTGCTCCTTGAAAACAGGTCATATGATCTGATATGAAAACAAATCAGCCGTCCAATGTCAGAGTACAACATATCAACTTAACAAACACACTCACTGGGTTTGTTTTGCTTTTAAGCATAGTGATATTTGCAGAAATAAAATGTAAAATAATTCCTTAAAGCATATGTTTTATTTTGAATTTGATCAACACATTTTCTGCAGTATTGTTTAACCAACAGTGCGATGGCATTTGGATTACTTTTTTTGTCTCCATTTTAGCAGAAATTATTGTAACATAAACTGATGTGTGTCGACGCTACTATAAATATCTTATCAACATTAGTCATAAACATGAGCTGTATAACCTCAGTATATGACATTAATGTGCTCCAGTAAACAGCAGCCTACCTGATGCAGATGGGGAAAAAAATCATCCAGTTTCAAGGTGTCTCTATGTTTTCCTGCAGGAACAGTTAAGCTATGATGTCCATCTGTCCTTGCATATGTTAGACTGGGCCCTTGCACTCAGATGTTATAAATAGAGTAGTATGTCCTGTCACATGTAGCCCCCGGTGCAAACGCCCTTCCCTCCACTGCCAAACGTACGACATTTCGGCTCCCCAAAATACTAACCCTATTAATAATAACATATTAACATCATTAACATTATTAACATCCATTATTAAACTAAAACATGATAGAAATCCAGACATTGTTCTTTCATTACATTCATTATTTTTAAAGAGGAAAGCATTTTTAAAATACTCTAAAAAAGTTTACTTAGTATTTGTGTTTAAATGTATACGCTTTATTTTATTGTAATCTTTTTGATTTCATACTATTTTTTTACCTTAAGATATATGTTTTGTCATATACCATTCTATGTATTTATTTTTTTAATCTTTGTTATCTGTTCGTTGAGTTTAACTTCTATTTTTTTCCCCTCGTGTTTTAACTTCTGTAAAAAAATAAAAAATAAATCCCAAATCTGGTATATTTCTTATCTAATCTTATAATTGCATTTCTATTATTTTAATCTACTTAATTTCTCCTTTGTTATATGGATTTTATTAATCTATTTTACTACGGATTGAATGTAGTTTTCCTCTATGGTTTCATTTTCTGTATTAATTTCCTCTGTTTTTATGTAACAAATCCTTGTAATTTTGTGCAAATAATTTGAATGATTGAAACTTTTTTCCCCGTCTTAAAAAAATGTAAGTTAATTTACTGTACAATGGCCATAGATGACAAACGGTGGCAATACTTTAAACTGAGTTAATTCACTCCAGTTTACAAAAAACAAAAAACAAAGAATACCAACTATGCACTGGATTATGAAAGGTGCTTTATTTTTGCAAACAATACTTAGATCTTCTGAACTTTATTCATGGCACTTTAACTAGAATATGTACATCATTACAAAAACAATACATCATTTGTATAAAACAATATATACATGTTTTTAGCTTATGGTTGTATGTACAACAGTAAACACATGAAGCAAAACAGGGAATACTCCTGGAATGATTGCTGCCTTTCAACTGGTTCAATTCAGATTGCTCCACATATACTGAAGACAGAAATAACATTTACAACCATTTGTCCATCAAAAAGAAATAAAGTACAATGTAGCAAACAAAACTTGGATAACTTGGAAGGGATTTAGGATTGTAGTTACAGTAAAAGGCCACTTGTCATAATTCAAATACCCAATTATTCATCACAGCTTTATCATGATTAAATGCTTCCTTGCTGCATTTAAAGCTCATAATGGCACAGTAATCACAGTAATGGCATACAGGAAAATGCCATTTTCTTCAGACATTTGGCAAAGGTAATAGTAGTCAAGTAATGTTCAAAATGCAACTATAAAGTTGCCGTCTACGCGCAAAACCCCCAAAACAAAACAAAAATATCTCAATCACACTTGATGACAACAAGTTATTTCTTTTAAAAATGAAAAAAGGTCCAACATCAGGTGAATAAAGTGCACAAGAATGGTCAGTAATTTAAAATTTTGACAGGAAACAACTGTTTGAATTTTGCAGATTAACTTCATTGAACATGAAGTTAATGGAACTGGTATTTTAAGTGGGTCAGCAGGATCACAACTCTACCTAAAAAAAAAAAGGGGAGTGACTGAGTGGGTCTGTATGTGGAATGCAAAAAAAAAAAAATGGTGCATGCAGCTGCGATGCTTGGTTTGTTATACACGTGGAACACATTCACCTTGCCCGATTACAAAAATAATAAATACAACGGCAACGATAAGAATACAAAATACAATCAAACATTCATCAATACAGTGCCTACAGTCCTGGTCCACCAGAAAAAGACTATAACGTTATTAGACACATCATTTAATCTGTTGGCCTAATTCTAAGCAGTAAAACTCAGTGCACAGTTACAAAATGCAAATAAATAGCACACGTAAAAACAAATGTTCATCCCATGTTACCAGGCTGCTGTTTCATCACAAAAAAACCTGACTGCCAAACAGGATGAGTGGTGTAAGAGTTTTTTTATCTCACACAGTCAAACTTGACAGACATCCACATATTCACGAAACTCTTCATTTATATTCTACAACCAAACAGCAGATAAAAACTGCTTGCTGGCAGCTTTCCCACTTAAACTAAGGTGTGATCCTGAGAGATGAGTGACTCTCATTCATCACAAAAAACAAACTTGCACATAAACACAGAAACGTATTTTCCTGGGACAGCTATATTGTGTGTCTGCTTGTTTTAATGAATAAATAAATGAGTATGAGACAATTGAGAACCCCAGAAAGTTAGATACTTGATACTGCTGTTTTTTTTTTTTGTTTGTTTGTTTGGTTTTTTAATATTATACTCTCATAAAATACAGAAGAATTAACAGCACTAGTGACATGAATGCAGAAAAAGCAGCTACAGTTAAATTTGGCCATCCTTATTAAAGTCAGCTGGTCTCCCTTCACTCATTTGAAACCTCATATAATTTGTAAGTCTTACATCGTTCCTGAGCTTTCTCTCCTACCTCCAGCAGAACTCCCACACCCCCTCCTACACATTATAAACTTGAGTAGTTGAAGTTGTGGGTATGGTTGCACTGTTCATTGTTGATGAAGCAGAGGGCCGCTCTCTTCTGACATATCTGGGCTTCCTCGCTTAAAAAGAAAGGAAATGGAAAGTCATACAATAATCTGTCAGAGTAACAAGAGGACACATGCACTGTAATCACAATTAACATGTTTGAGCTGAAATTTAGTGGGTTTTTCTTGTGCAACTTCAAACAGCTTTCATGCCAAAATTGGCTTTCCTGCATATAGGCCTTTAACTGCAACAGTCCTCATGAATAATGCCAAATACTCCAGCATTACTCAAAAGCTTCACATAATACTTCCTCTACAGCAAGCTCATACAGTCACAGTTTCAAAACATGTAGTTTACAGTATACAAAAGATAGTGTAGCCATCTCACCTGATGAGGAGGGGATCATGACAGCCTAGAAGTGAAAACAGCAAAGTTTAAAGAGTTTTGAATATCCCACTGAGACACAAAGCCTTTGTATTTCAGGAGAGAGTCGACATCAAACAGATTTACTGATACTTTACAGTACACTCCAAATACACTGTGTTTGATAAGCTATTAACGAATGATAAAAGTGACTTACCGTCTCGCTTGGTTGAAATATGAAGGCTGAAAAAAAAAAATCGCAAAAAAACATGTTACATTTGTAAAAAAGTTACAAAAATCAAAGCCAGCAGCAAAGCGTTTCCCATTTTCAAGCACACACTGTCTCGTGAGTGAGTCGGAACTGTGCAGCGCTCACCTTTGTTGCGGCGGTAGAAGATACTTGGAAGTCGGTTGGAGCGTTTGAGGTAGAAAAAGGAGGCAACAGAGAGTATCAGGAAGAGGCTGATCAACAGTGTTCCCAGAAGAAGAGAGGCTGCCACACCCGGGCCACCTGCACAAAAACACAGACCAAAACAGGAAATGAAATGAAGAGAAATGTGACAACGGGCTGCTGCAGACATTTATTGCATCAAGCATTCCTGTCTCTTCTAACTATAAAAGAAATTTTACATCAATTGAAATTAGTCTGTGTGTCTTACCAATTTTAGGAATGACTGTAGTTACTGTTGTATGATTTTTACGCTCCACTGTGTTGTCTAGAAAGCACAGAACAAAAAAATGTTTTAAAAAATTAACAAACACAAACATACACAGTACGACTCAACACAGTGAACAGCTGAGAATCCTTACTGTAGGTGCAGATAGTTATGTTTTCTAAATCGACAGCTGCAGAGTCACAGGATATGCAGACAGTATTGCTGTTCTCAAGGACACGCAGGAAACATCCTGGGAAATTCAAGAGAATGATATATGTCACACTGTTTGCCTTTTTACACCCCTGTATATTATGATATTAATGTAGAGAGTATTTATAATGTAGTAGTAATAAAACAAACGTCTTTTTACACTTTGATACACTAAATAAACTGCAATTAGTACAATTTGACGAGGGGACAGTACAGTATATTAGTTAAATCATTTATTTTCACTTTCTTTAGATCCACAAAAAAGAAGGACAGATTAAACTCTGCCTAATCTCTCACTGACAATAATAATGTTAAACAGGTCAAAACTCTCAATGATATCCGTATTGTTGACATGCTCCCCCACAGCTGTTTGTCAGTGAAGACACTAAAAACATCCACATTACCTGGTTCACATTGAGTATCATTTGAGCATGAATTGTTAGCTCTTTGTTTCTCACCACAGCAGTCAAGTGAGTTCTGATGTAGGGCCTGTAAACAGAGCAGCATGCACAGATTAACAAATCAATATCACCTGAACAAAGCACTTGCTGGTCTTTTGGCTAGGTAACATCCATTGTCTACCTTAGTTACAGGTGTCTCGGGTCTGATAAGAATCACAGTGGCAGCCAAGACCAGAAGGAATGACAGAGCCATATTTGAAACCTTTGAGATGAAACAAACTTAAATTAGTTATGTATCAGTCACTTTGACAAAGCACTTAGCAGGAAACAGTCAGATTGGTTAAATATTACATCTAACTAGTCAGGATAGCCACTTTATACTTCAAAATCTGAATAACCAGAAAACTTGGGACATGCTTTGCCTTGGTGGCCTGGTTTTTATTTTTAAAACAATATTTAATAAATAAGGGGTGTATAGATTCTTAACTATTACTTGATTCAAAGCCTAATGCTCCTTTGTAAGTATTTGAACCTACTCTCCATGTAAAGTGCCGTGAAAAAGGATGTGCCCCCTTGCTGATTTCTTTGCTTTTTTTGAATATTTGTCACACTTAAATGTTTCAGATCGTCAAACTAAATTTAATATTAGACAAAGATAACCCGAGTAAATACAAAATGCAGTTTTTAAATGATGATTTAATTTAATAAGGGAAAAAAAGCTATCCAAACCTACCTGGCCCTATATGAAAAAGTAACTGCCCTGACTGAGATGCTTTGACATGACCTTAAACAGGCATTTCATGCTCAAAAACCCTCCAGCGTAGCTGAATTAAAACAATTCTGCACAGAAAAGTGGGCCAAAATCCCACTTTTCTTTGCAGAATTGTCAAACAATCATTGCCAGTTATCACAAATACTTGACTGCAGTTCTTCCTTTCAAGGGTAGCACAACCAGTTATTAAGTTTAGGGGGTAATTACTTTTTCACCTAGGGCCAGGTAGGTTTGGATAGCTTTTTTCCCCTTAATAAATAACTCGGGTTATCTTTGCCTAAATGTTTCATATCATCTGTTTGATGATATGAAACATTTAAGTGTGACAAATATGCAAAAAACTAAGAAATCAGGCAAATACTTTTTCACGGCACCGTATTTATGTGCCACTCTTGCATGTCTTTTAAATTTGTGTCTTCTCTCTGCACCTTTGTGCAGGTATCTCTGGCTCGGGAGAAGCATGTTCCTTATTTGCGTTAACTGGCTCGTCCAACCTGCCAGGTGTTTGTTGTTGTACTGTTTGCCGTCTCTCTTTGTTCATCTTTTCACCTTCCCCTCTTCCCCAACCGGTCAAGGCAGGTGGCTGCCATCGCAAAGTCTGGTTCTGCAGATGTTTTTTTCCTGTTAATGGAATTTTTCCTCCCCATTATAGAATTGCTGGGTTTTTTTCTCAATAACATTGTATGACCTTTATCTTAATGTAGAGATATGGAGACGTAACAATTAGGGGAATTTAACAAGTGCTCTGAAACTTATGTTTAATTAAATTGACTCTTTAGAAATAAAACTAAAATTGAAACATCAATTTGCTATTTTTTGTGCGTGTTTTGTGCGTCAATTGAACTGTCTATCGCAACAAGAAATAAAAAAATCATGAAAAAAATATTTTGTATTATTCAAAGTACTAAAGAATATACTGTTTGGTATCTGTAAGAAATTTTGAGGATTATGATGAGTAGGATCAGCTGAAGGTCCAGATGGATCTCTCAGGTCCTATGTCAGGTCTTTACTGGATTTCTTCTTCTGTCCACCACTTTTCAAGTTTCTTCAAATTTTTTAAGTACATGTTGCACATCATGCTAACATATGCTAAGCTTTCGGCTAATAGCCCTTTGGGAATCACCTTGTTGGTGCAAAAATAGTATTTCATGCCTGTCAAACTGTGTTATCTTTGGAATTTTTTGTAGAGTCAACTAAAGTTGTCTTATGTGTACACACAACACTGGTTCATCCCTGGAGTTAGATGTCTCTTTTATGCTTGAATGAGTCATAGATCAGTATTAAGTGACTTAAAAAAAAAAAAAAAAAAAAAAAATCCTCCTCTGAAAATGGTCCAGTACAAGGACTGGACTGAAAATGAGTGAAAGAGCAGCCAAAGTCCAAAGAAAACTTTGAAAGACCTTCAGAAAGCTCTTCAAAACGACCTTCAGGAGCAAAATAAAAAGAAATGGGGGTGGCTCGAGACTTTTGCACAGTTCTGTAGGTCAGTGTATAAACATGTGTCTTCTAAAGACAAAGGCGAATTGCTTTTTCTTGCTGCATGCGAATAACTACCTTAACTTGACTAATATCGTAATACATTTGTCTGATCACAACACTTTGTAAGATGCAGTATATGCTTGACATTCGCCATTATCATTTTTAAACGACACAAGTTACCCACAAATTGTTTGAACATTCATGACAATATTCAAATATAAACAGAGCTCTCTTTTTGTTATTTAAAAAACAAGTAGTTTAAACTAGTTTTTCCACTACTCTTTATTCAGAAAACTGTTACACCTGAAGCAACAAAGCGAATGTGTCAGAAAATTAAACGCAAAGGGCTAACGTCAGTGGAGCTATACAAGACCTGTTCAGCTAGCTAGCACCTGTCACTGGGATGAAAGTATAACTTGATTGTTGAAGCAGTTAGAGCTAAAATATCAATGCCAGCGTCAGAGATCTAACTCTTTCTCACATTATCGGATATGCTTACAATCTCACAGAATCACTAGCTGCATAATGCTGAATGTGGAGACACAAAAAGTTCACTTACCAGCCAAACATCAGGCTTTGGCCTGATCAAACTCCTAGGTGCGGTTTAGTAACCGGCTGGTCTCGTCCGCCCCGGAGGTATTACCACACAGCTAGTTATATCTCTTGCCAGATTTCTCATCCACACACCTCTGGTGTTGAGACACAAACAGATAATCCTACAACGAGTGGCTCATAGCCACTTGCTTTACATTTACGGCATGTAAACTTCCGGGACTGCTTTTCAAAATAAGAGTCACGAGCTCGCTCTTGCGAGGAAGAACGGAGGACAAAGGGAATACCATTCCCTTCTGCTTCTTCTAGTCTTTATCTCTGCCTGGGCTGAATATATTATTTGAATGTGTGAATATAGTCTATAGGTAATCAGTCTGCTTAAGTAACAGCTACGATGACCAGTAACACTTTAACATTAACTAATGCTGAAGATCTGACATCAGTCATGACTGAAACATTACTTTCACCACTATATTCACTACCTGGTTATTCTTTGTCTCTCTGAAAGGACAGTGACAGTGACGTCTGACTCTGTGCCCGGGGTTTGGGTCTGTCTGAGGGATTTCTCTCCTCCTCTCTTCGTTTCTTTTGCTGCTCATTCCGGGACAAAGTTCTCTTTTTCGTGGTCTTTCATGTCTTTATATAAGTTGGTGGTGTTGCCACAGTAGAGAATTTCCTTCCAACACGCATCACTGTTTGCAATGTTTTCATTTATAGCCGTAAAATACCTCTACAGGATGCTCCGCTTTCTCACTCACTGCAGCCTACAAGTCTCTGCTCAGTGCCGCTGAGTCACGTGACCGCAGGACAACTAAACACCGCAGAGCAGGGGGCGGAGCAAAGTGTGCCTGCATGAGAGGAGCGGAGATTGCACAGACATGTCTACTTTCTGATGAACGGGACCAATGTACTAGGAGAGAAACAAACTAAAGTATCGATCCTATCACGCTGGTATCGATCCGACACCAATACCAAAGTTGTATCGATACTATCGATATTTGGATCGATCCGCCCACCCCTAAAGTAAATGTCAATAGAGCCACTGGGGCCTGACAATAAATACTTAGTTTAATAAAACATCTCTCCACTTTAGAAAAAAATTACACTGTCTAGCATCCTATGGGTTCTGTGCACCTTCAGTGTGGCGCCTGGGACATGTGGTTGGGACATTTTCGATGGCCCCTGAATGCAGCGCAGCCACGTCCTGACAGCGCAGATGGCGGGAGATTTAAATACTGTCCAGTGAGTTTTCCACAGCTACCTATTAATCACATCTGTAAGAGCTCTGAGTTCATTTTAAAAAAAGGTTTTAGCGTTAATTATTACTGATATAGCATCTGTACACACTAAAGTTAACAAGACTAGCACTTAGTGAACATTTAGATAGATTTTCTAGCTGTAAACAGTTAGCTAATAAAATCTTAGTGCTACCTGTCAGCTACTGTACTGTTAATATGACGCTGTCAGATAACACTGTGGCTAACTTATTATCTTTATAAACAGATATCCAAAGAGCAATGAATCATATAAGGAATATAAAGGAAATGCTAAACATCCCAACTGGAAGCAGGTGATTAAAGTGTACTACACAAATACTTTTTTCCCAGTTACTCCTGGAACACATGGAACTATATTTTGCTTTAACAGTGCTTGTGTTTTCTTCACTCTTCAGACCTTGTGGGGATGAAATTACGAACAGAAATGCGTCTGCCAGCGGCTACTCCAGTTTAACAGACTCTCAGTTCTTCTTTGGGTCTCAGTTTTGGCCGGAAAATTCTCAGGGCATGTCTCAGGATATGAGTGTGTCGTCCAGGAATTCCCAGCAAAGTTCACAAGAGGTTAGATTTTCCATTTTCTTCACCTTGCAGGTGGTTCTTGGTGAGGCAGTAATGCCAGATAGTCACCAATTGCATAGTTGGCTGGCCTTGGTAATTTAATGTAGGTTACATTCAAGGTATGACCTTCATAACAAGTCTAACGACAAGGCTGTTTTTGTAGAAATGGTTTGCTTTTTAGTTGCATTTCTCCCTCGCTCTGGTTTTTGTTGTCTATAGCGCTCCATTGTATATGTTATTCTCCAGTTATGTTAGTCTTGAAATTAGACCCTTTTTGTCCCTTTTCTGCCCTCAAGTCCACACACTCATCCAAATCTTTAACCTTTAACCTTAACCCTTTGCTGCATGTCTTCCCCTGCTCTCTCTCCCCCTCTTTCCTGTCTACTCTTCTCTGCTACACTATCAAATAAAGGCAAAAATGCCCCCCCCCC
>VUQI01062916.1:0-20986 GCA_015106735.1 Paratilapia polleni | reverse complement strand
CCCTTCAATGAAAAAAAAAAAAAAAAGAAATGAAAAAAAAGAAATGAAAAAAAAGTTAGGACAACTTACACAGATAGAGGGGTAAGTTAAATTTGGACACCATTAAACTTTTTCCCCCAACTGTGCACCACAAATAAACCAGATAGTATAATAAAATAAGAAATAAACCCTGGGGGGTTTTATAACTCGCCCGTTTATATTGTCTTAAGGCCATTAACTTATGCATTGCTGCTTTGAGGGACAGGTAGAGTAATCGCTGGCAGCTGCAGTCACCAGCCAATGATCTGCTGGGCTTCGGATCATTTTAAATGGGATTATCTGGCAATCAGTGGTATTTCATTATTATATTATTTGGCACTAATTAGTAGGTATCTGTGCCACTGTGATGCACCCATGGACGCACCTAGCTAACCGAGTTTGCTACCATTAGCTGAAAAGTTAGCACTTCCCCCTCTTGGCTAAACATGCTCATTGCTGGCTGCAAAATACCACCAACTATAATGCCAATAAAGCTCTGAAGCTAAAATAAAGGCTTCGCAAACAAGTGGATGACATCACAATTATTACTTCTGTTTTTAATATACAGTCTATGCTACATATCTGTAAAAACTTGTAATATAATCTTGCAGCTCGTGACATTTTAGCACTGACAAAATCTCCAAGTTGACAGATAGTTCTTCCTGGTACAGTAGGTGCCACCAGGACACCATTTTGTCATTAAGACGTGCACATACTCATAAGGTGAAAACAATACCTCTTTCTGTTTTCATTATTGCAGTATTTTCACTATTTCTTAGCCAGGAGCTGTGACTTCCTGCTGAAACAAACATTACTAATACACATGCTCACACAAGCCACACAAGATACTTGCAGTCTGCACCTAAACCTACCCTGACACCAACCAAGACACCCACCTGATGATCCATTGTGACAAGTAATTCTCAAGAACTTGAAGGCTTCATGGCTCTAATGAAGGGCTTTTTTAATACAGTAAGACTTTAATTAACACTTGCCTCTATGCTGTTTGCTGCTTGAAGAATGAAGACGCTGGTTTAAAATAAATGTGATATATCATATATTATGCAGTAGTAAGTGGATTTCTACAGCTGTTTGACATCACCCTGGACACTGACACCACCACCAAATTAATATGAAATCTTCCTTCCATTATGAATGAGGGCCAGGTGTGCCTCATTAAATCTGGGCCCTCTGTTGCCAAAACACACACACACACACACACATACACACAGAGCATGTCGGGCACAGTGTGAAGTGCGTGCTGCCCTTGACTGGCTGGTGACAGGTACTGAGAGCGGCAGGGAGAGGACTCGATGGAATTCCTAACATCAGGACTGTCACTGTACTCTCTCACTATTAAAAAGTCAAGATGAGGATTCATTTAGGGACATTAATTATTGCTATTCTCTAACTACACACTTTAAGAGGCCAGTTTGATCCTGGTGGTACTGCAGTGAGGAAACGCTGTCAAATAAATTATGCTGTTCGGCTGACACCTTACAGTAAAGTAATTACAGTGCATTAGATGCCAAGAAAGTTAAGGGACCACGCTCACTACACCACACTCCTGCTGCCTCATTTTATGGCAGGCACCAGTCTGTCACATGGAGTGCATCGGGACATATTGTGCATTGTCTGTCTTTCCATCTGGAAGAGCAAGTTTTGATTTCACTGGTGGGACCTGCAGCGACAGAAGCCAGATGATTTGGGATGAATCAAAGCCCAGTTGGTTGATTCCTCTGGAGCGACTGACTGAGCCGCGGGAACACGGCTGTAGCATGCATAGTCCTCCATCTGCCATCCTGGAGGGACCACTTCAGAGAGCTGGCTAAGACCCAGTGCCCTGCCCGGCCCGTCCCTCCCGCCCCAGGGCCTCATCTGAAGTTGTAAGGCCGACCCCTCCGTGGCATGACGCCAGCCACACTGCTGGGATCAGAGCTGAAAATAGCCCACCAATTCATCACGGTAGCTTGCCAGCAGTGCTTTTGCTGCATAGGCACTTCTCTTAATTTTGAAATCTGTTTCAGAGTGACCCAGAGAGACCACTGACAACTTCAGTAATACCGTTATTCGATGCCACAGGCCTCTCTTAGAACACTTAAAAGCAGCAGCATCAGTAGATACTGGTGGTTTTAATTAACAGATAAATCACTGCAGCCTTAGTGATGGGTAGTACCTAAGCAGGGTCAAATCTTAGGTTCAAGGTCTAAACCAAAGAACTGCTCAGCCAAAAACAAAACATTCCAACTTTTCAGACCTCTCAGACTCCATCAGCTTGACCCCAGTCTGCAGCTGTTGCTCCTCCTGCTCCACTTAGCCGCAGACTGCCTGCATCATCAGTAACTCATCAGGATTTTTTGGTTCCTTGATTAGGGCCCTGCCAAGACCTCACTTCAAAAAGCTCCCGTTTTAGCACTGAAGTAATCAGGCAGCTCACAAAGAAGGTGCCAGTTGTTCTGTTTCTTTTTTGGATCTGAGAATAAATAAGCCAGAGTTATTACAAACAATGGTAGTATTGAAAAAAGACAGACAGAAATAACTTATTACAATATATAACAATATTCAAGTTATACTCCCCACAGTCTGAAAAGAAGTTTATCATATAGTCAGTTGTTGCGAATAAAAATAACTTGTAGTGCTGAGGAAGAGTTTGAGAAACAAGCTAATGATTTGTGACCCATTTTCAAGACAAAAATCATGATGAAAGGATTTTAAATGTGGGCCTATCTAAGGTCAGACAAACTGATGGAAATCATCTTTTAGCACTCAATCACTCTGCTCAGAAATACAATTTGGGGCTTTTGACCTCTACTTTTCCACCCACTTCCCAGTCCTTAAAAAATGTGGTTAGAAAACATTGGTACGTCTTGTCTACTGACCCTATTGTTAGCAAAGTGTTTGTTAATCCTCCTTTGAGGATCTAGTGGGAGAGATCTTGTAAAGACAGATATACATGTCAAACCTAGATATTTTAAAAGTTATATTTCTCCTGGAAATTTTCCGTGATTGAACTGTGTGAACTGTAATGCCATAACTAGTTCTTACCAAGGTGTAGCAGGTTTTCCTTAGTGATGACAGACAGGCGACATTTTCTTGCCACACTTTGTGCTTTTATTTACACTGTTTACAGGAAAGCTCGCTTCGTTGCTTTGCCCTGCTGGAGCTCCGCTGCCTTTTCAGCCAGTCTTGTTTTCTGCCGCGTTTCACTGGTCTCAAGAAGCACACACTCCTCCGGCCCCACACCCACTATAACGGCTGGAGTTGCCCTTAGCCAACTTGCCCCACCTCTTCCTCCTACAGCCGAGCCATCAAACCACACCCCGCCGTACCAGACAGGGGTCCAAGGGTAAGTGGTTTATTTATGTGTGCAACTGTAATTGATTTTTTTATACATACTGTATATAAATATGTGTCAGTGTGTACAATACTTAACAAATTTATTAGACCACCTGTCATAAAAACAAGAAACACCACCCAGCATCACAAAGTGCTTTAATGCGGATTCTTTCCTTTTCGGTGAGTTCTCGATATTTTACCACTTTGAACAGGAGTGGGGAATTTCAAACTGAATTCATGTTTTTATACCCAAATTTGAGGCAGCACACTGGACTTCTCTGAGAGGTCAGAAATTAATCAAGCATTACATTCAACCACTAAAACTAACTTTTCATTAGCTTTAATAATAAGAATAATAATAACAACAATAATAATACATTTTATTTTTAGGTGCCTTTCAAAACACTCAAGGTCACCTTACACAGAAGAGTTAAAAAAAACAAGCAAACAATATAACAATAACCAAGAAAATATCCATCAAGTCAATAAAACAAGTTTACAATATATAAAATCAATAAAACAAAAGATTCATGTGACAGGTGGAAGACAATCAGGGTGAGTATGTCAGTTTAAAGAGGTGAGTTTTGAGACTGGATTTGAAAATGGAGAGAGTCAGTGTTACGGTGTGTGATAGGAGGGAATTCCAGAGGCGAGGAGCAGAGCAACTGAAGACTCTAGACCCCATGGCAGTCAAACGCGGGGAAGGGACAGTGAGATGGAGAGAAGAAGAAGACCTGAGAGTGCGACTGGGGGTGTTGACGTGCAGAAGTTCAGAGAGGTACTGTGGGGCAAGGTTATGGATTGCCTTAAAGGCGAGGAGCAGAATCTTGAAATCAATACAATATTTAACCGGGAGCCAGTGGAGCTGCTGAAGGACAGGCATGATGTGACTAATGGAGGGAGTTCTGGTGATGATGCAAGCGGCAGCGTTCTGGACCAGCTGAAGTTTGTGGATGGACTTAATATTACGAAGATGGAAGTATGAGGACCGGGTGATGTTATTGATATGAGCTTGGAAAGAAAGTGTGCTGTCAAGGAAACGTGTGTTTTTCACCTTTCTGAGCCCAATTTTGAACTCACCCAGTTTAATGCCAACCGTAACTTCTAAGTTTAAGTTTACCCAACATTTACTCAGAAAAAAAGACACCAGGTCCAAGAAGTTGTTGGAGTGTCTGCATTTTGAAGTATAAACTTTGCAAACAGCAGTTTGCATACCACAGTTCAACAACCAACGAGGAACCAATTTCATCTAAAAAAAAAGTTTCCCTAACTTTCCCTAAATTTTGTGCTTAACTCTTAAGGTTTGTGAACATATCAGAACTGGCATAATTCATCATGTGGTTTTATAATAGCGGGCACATCCAGTGACAACTTTGATATTTTAAGAGTCTGTCAGTAGCAGCAGCTACACCCAAAGCAAGATGGATGTGAAACACCCTTTTACATCAAATTGAGAAAAGTGGAATTTAGAGTTGAGGTCATTAAGATCTGTTTTTTAGGGGGTCATTCCTCAGTACTTCTCGTGATGGCTTCAACAGTGAAAATAGTAATCATATGAATCAGCTCCAAGCCTGTTCTTATTTCAATATAAAACAGGAGGTTAAGATGTTTTAATGAGCTGCAAATGCCAGCTTTTAATGTTTCTTTACAATTCATGTGGCTAATAAGGCTGGTAGGTAAAGTTCACTTAGTGCACTGTGGCCAGTTTATTTAATTTAGTGATAACATACCAATCCCCACCTTCAAAACAACTGATTGACTGAACAGCAGGTACACTTTCAATCAACCAAGACTTTCTCTGGTTGACTACAGGGCCAGAACATAGTGCGACATGTAGAAATAAATAGTTTTTTTCTATATTTGGTGGAGAACCAAAACAAAGCCAAAAGGACAGCACGTGTTGCACTCACACTGGCCAGGTGAATGACTCCAAATGAAGACTGTAAGGCATTGTTGTTTTATAATTACTTCCCCCAGTGACAGGTAGTGTAAAGGATTACGGTGGGGCGTCAATGAGTGATGCAGGGTGGGGAAGTGATGCAGTGCTCCATGACTGTGTGCTGCTGAATAAGAGGACATGGATTAGATGGCTGCAGGTCGAGTACATGTAAGAGGATTGGTCATGTGTCCTTTAGTCAGTGGGGGAAACAAACAGATGAACAACAAACCAGCTGTAAGCCAGGAGTCAACAACAGTTTATTATAATCTGCCTTCATCTCTTCCTCTTCCTCGACCAACAAATTCTACTTATCTTTTTTTCCTTCTCTACCCTCCCCCTTAGATTACACTAAAAAGAGTTTTGCAAAGATTATTGTCCTTGCTTTATCACTGCATATGTTCTATCACTGTCTGTAACCTCTGTGGTCTTCATCTCCTTCCTCCAAAATCTCTCTCTTTGCACCCCCCTTCCCCCCATGCTCCTTTTAACCCCTGTATCCTCCCACCCTCTGTTCTCTTATGTACCCAGCAGACAATATGAAAGAGGTTTACTATAATCATTACTCTAATCACCCTTTCCTCTCTGAGTACCCCCCATTTCTCTTCCATATAATGAGGAAAATTGTAGGTCATCAGGCAGAAGCCTTTGTAAGCTGAACTGATCAAGACAGGCAAGCCCTCCAGTTAAATCCATAACACCGCTGAGGTTTTAAACTGGAGAAATGGCTTTGTTTGCCTGGTGTAATGATAAGATAAGATGATAACATCTTGAAGAGCAGACTTATTTGTCCTATTTTTTATATTCTCATTAAAATATGAAAAAAACGAAAGGAATACAGCGTGAAGCTGCTTGCTTCAAACATGCTGTAGTAAATAACCTGTCAAAATCCAAAAAATAACAAAGACTCAGGGAATAGACACGGGGAGAGAAATGTAATGAGGTACAGGTGAACTCAATGAGGGAGGGGAAAAGAACAAAGGAGTGGAGTTAAAACAGAAAGCAACTGGAGGAACTAGTCTTCAAAATAAAACAGGAAGTAACCTGAAGGGGAGACCAAGAATAAACTCTCAAAGACAAAAACACTGAGACAAAGACAGAGGGATGACGGGAGGTACTGAAATTGGAAACAACTTTGAAAATACAAAGGAAGAGAAAAAACTAAGGATTTATAACAGAAACTATAGATGATTACAAAGACAGACAGTTGGGAATATTACCAGTGACAAATCACTTGCTACTTGTCACTATGTGGCTTGTAGTCAAAAGAACTTTGATTGGTCAGTAAGACTAGAAAAGCGCCAATAAATGTGAGTATATTACATTACAGTCTTTTTACAGTATTTCTGCCAACAATAAATCAAGAAAATATGGAAATTTAAAAAAATATTTTTTTAAATTGTATATATAAGGTTTTTGATCATCATCAGTGTTGATTTGTTTTCATGCAAACACTGAGTTGCAAGTATCTCAACTCATGCTAAATAGTGGATGGATGACTGAACAGGCATACCAAGGGTCTGAGACACGAAATGACACCAAAGTGACATGAGGAGCACAGTAATGTGGCAAACATACAAAATAGCCAAAAGGTGACACAAAACCAAAATAGAAAGGACCAATATGACCACTAAGAGACAAAAAATGACCTCAGACAATCAAACTGACACCAAAGAGACATAGCTGTTCACAAAGTGATGGAAAACTAAGCAACTATGGAAAAGAAACACAAAACAGCTGAACAAGAGGGGCAAAACAGAGGTTCACGTTGACAAAGAGACACAAAACAATCACAGAGACACAATCATAGACAGTTTGAAAAATGACGTTGCCACTGTGACATCATGCCTGTTCAGTACCATCAATTCCTCCAATGCATTTCTGGCTACTTATTCATTGCAGATTTGAAATGGATCAGTGAGAGAACAACAATCATTGCCTCAATATAAGGAATAATAATCATATAAGGATGTCAGCAAATTCCTGGCAGGAGACTGCTGAAACTATCGGAATGGATGTGAGGGAATGTACAAAGAAGTGGAAAAACTTGAGGGACATATGTTTGCCTCCAAAAAAACCCCACAAAAAACAAAGAGTGGGGACACAGGAGGAAAAAAAATTCTCAGCATTTTATTTGTTTCAGTCATGGCTGGCACTGCATATAAAACACCAGGACGCGACCAAAAGGTAATTAACACATGAATGCACCATGCACAAGCATGAATGCTGGCAATGGCATCGGCCACTTGAGTAGGTTACGTCATAGACTTTGCAAAGATTCATCGCAGAAATCGAAATTAGCCCTGAGGGGTGCTTCTGACTGTGAAACCGCACACTCATTGGCTAAAGACTTGTCCATCACAAGTGTACCCTGGATAATCCTCCTTTCTGACACTTACAATGACTAAAATTTACAAAATGGACTTATGTTTTACTCAATATGGCCCGATATGAGTAACTGAGCCAATAAAGTCATTAGGAAATTGTTTTCTGCTTGCCATAGACTTCAACAGGACCAGAAATCTTTTTGCAACCACAGTTATCACCCCCTGGTGACCAGGTTTAAGGCACTTTAGTGTTGACTTTGAGATCCGGAAGCTACAGTACATCCATCTTTCATGCTGTCTATGGACACAAAATGAACAAAAAAAACCCCCAAAAATACTGACAGAGATACAAAAATGTAAAGATTTAAGGGCTATGCACACACAACAATGATTAAAAGAGGCACAAAATGACCACAGAAAGGCTCAAAAAGAACACATATGGACACAAAACAACCACAAAGAGACATATAATGACATTAAAGAAATAGACCATCCCAAAGAGACCTTCCCAAAGAGAAATAAGACAACCTGAAACATGTACAAAACAGCCACATTGTAACTCAAATAACCCCAAAGGTGTACACAAGAGAACAAAGAGTCATGAAAAACTACACAGTTATGATCACTTTTTTAAGTTTTTGGGGGCTTGTTCTGTTAAAATAAAGATTGTGGAGACGGCTCTGTCCAGAGTTAAAAAATATACCTACTGGCACCTTAAGCACTGTTGTCGCCCATTTGTTTAATGCATGCACAGGTTTAATGGTTAGTTAAATGCAGCAGGCAGCATGGTAGCATGGTAGTTAGTACCATTGATGTAAAGAAAGAAGGTCCTGGGTTTGACTCTAGCTTGGGGCCTTTCTGTGTGGAGTTTGCATGTTCTCCCTGGGTCTGCATGGCTTTTCTCTGGGTACTCTGGCTTCCTGCCAAAGGCATGCATGGGGTTAGGTTAATTGGTGATTCTAAATTGAGTATAAGAATAAATGGTTATCTGTCTCTCTGTGTTAGCCCTGTGGCAGATTGGTAACCTGTCCAGGGTGTACCCTGCCTCTTGCCCTGTGACAGCTAGGATAGGCTCCAGCCTTCAGTGGAAGGAAATGGGTGGATGGATGCAATAGCTAATCCAGTTCTGCCTGCTTCTGGTCTATATGCTAAACCAAGATGATCAGCTCCTGGCTGGATCGTCATACTTAATGTAATTTTCAACAAGTAAAAATGTGGATTTCTTATAAAACATTGCTTCACAGACAAAAAAAAAAAAAGGTAATAATGAGCAAGATTGATTCAAATTTGCTGTTCCAATTCCATATACTTGTAAGCATTTGAAGTGACAGCTAGTAGATGAAAGTGGGTGTCATCTCGTCAACAAAACATACTTGTCTACAAGTCACAGAGAGAAAAGTGTTTCCATTTCAAAGCAGATATGTAGATGAGCTGGTGCCATGTTGCTCTCCCCACAGACTGAAGCTGTATGTTGACATTAAAAGCTGCAGATCTTTTCAGTCTGGACTCAGAATTTCATCTCCTAACCTCTTTCTTCACTACTCATGTGCTACACATTTACTCAGGCATATACAGTATGTTAAAGCCTCCACCTCACCTCACGTGTTATGCACGAGCAGATAGATTTCTTTGCACATATTCTCTCATGTTGTTTAAACAGTGTTTGGGCTAAATCCTTTTAGTGATATGACCGCAGTTCTTCAATGGCTTGACTTTCTTTTTTCATGTAACACAAAGAAATTGGAATTCTCATAAAATCTTTCCACATGGGACTGATGTCCTTTTCTTTTTCTTTCTTTTTTTTCTATAATCCTCTCTTGTTTGACCCTCTTTGACCCAACCCCCACTCCTTTCCCATGCTAATGTCCTCCTTTCACCCAAAGCTTTGGCTCCACCTTCTTTTTCCCACTTTTCAGTCTTAGTACTATCAGTTTTTTTTTTCTAAAGCAGCACTGCTAGTGTAGTGGTATCATACAAGACTCCCATTCTTGTGACCTGGGTTCAATTCCCAGGCAGTGCATATCTTGTTTCCTTTTCAGTTTGTCTGTTGCTCAGTTTATCTCTCCCTTAGATTACAAAAGTGTTGATTTTTTTTGTGTGTGTGTGTTGTTCTATTGTTGATAATCTGTACATCCATTTTCAACCACTTATCTGGGTTGCAGGGGCATGTCTCCTGCACCAATACTGGCTACACCCCCACCCCCACCCCCCACCCCCTGTTTTTCCAGGGGGATACCAGGAGTCACCTAGGAGGCATCCAGGAGTGAGATGCCCAAACCACTTCAACTGGCTCCTTAGGATGTAGAGGATGGGTTTTGTCTGGGTTCTCTTTCCTCCCACTCTCCAAATACATGCATGTTAAGGTAATCGGTGAGTCTAAACTGGATGTGAGATAAAGCACTTATCACATAAATGTGGCTTGTACTGTAAAGTTCTTTGAGTGGTCAGTAAATATTAAAAAGTGCTATCTAAATGCCAGTTCATTTCATTTCAAACACAGCAGTGGATATTACCCATGGTGACTGAGAGCTGGATTTGCAGCCACCCGCTGAGCTCAGCATACTCAAAAATTGCTCAGTTACAATATGTAGGAAGGCTGTTTTCTACTCCACTTCACCACACAAAGAGGTTTTAATAGCATGGAGAAAAAGCATCATCAGAGTACATATACATAGTTGTTCACAGCACAGCAAATACAGTATATGGGAAAACATCTCAGACTGCTAGAGGTGTAACGGTTTGTGTATTCATAACCATCCAGTACATGACATACAGTTTTGGATGTGGTTTTCTTAGTTCGACAAACCCTGTCAGCCAAACTATTACTGTCAAAATTCTATTTATGCTGACATGCTAGAGTGTAGCTCCCCATAATAATTCTTTGTGTATTATTTGCTGCATCAGTTCTCTTCTAAAACTGCAATGGTCAATCACCCGGACAATGACAAAAATGTTGGATGGAAAACAGTTCAAAATAATCTTTATTTATATTTTATACTGGGCCTTGGTTCATCCACAGTCTGAAGTGCCCCCCCCCTTGAAATCAGCTTTCTTCTGATTGGCTCTGGATGAGGTCAAACATGTTTAGCCAAGAGTAGAAAAAAAAATATCTGAAGCCTGACATTTGGCTCACGAGGACACTGACCTCATCATCTGAAACTTTGTCCATGTTTACTTATGAGCACCCACAATTTTAGCAGTATATACATGGCAGAAAATAAGGGAAAGTATAATGGCTGCCCTTTTAAATAAATATTTGGAGACGTTTACTCTACTTTTTTCAGAATAAGCAGGTCAGCCCAGTGAATCAATCAAACAATAAAGAATACAAAGAAATAATATGTTAACGACTAACTTCTTCTCACTCTCCAATGAGTTCCAGAGAAGCACATTCCCACCCCACTCTCTCTTCCGAGTGCCTTCAGTGCTTTCATTTTCCACCACTTTCATGCATCAGCTAAATAGCTGAAATGTGAGCTGCAGTGTCTGCTCACTTCCAAGCCTTTTTATTAACCATTCCTATTTGAGGCGTCCACTTTTCACATGAGAATTCTTGCATGAGCAGCCACCGAAATTTGCCATTTTCTGCTCCTTTTGATCCATGCAGCCACATGCAAGGCCATGTGGGGAAATCACACTAATGGGGTACATACTTGTCCCTCTACCAGTAAATTCTGCATAAAAACCACATGCATTTACTCAGTTAATGAGCCAAATCTGAAAAGCTAGTTTTTGTTTTAAAGTCATGGGAGAACTCGATCCTGCTAAGGGGATGCCCTGTGTATTAACAACTATATTAGCGTGTCACAGTGTCTCGGGTTAACATGCATGCATGTACAGTCAGGTCAAAGAATGTAAACCGTGTTCATTAGCCGCTGCTACAGCTGCTACTCTTCTCTGAAAGCTAGTGCGTCCCTAAGTCATCCACACCCTTCCTACACATGCATCCACACACACCCATGCATGTTCCAAGAAACACTTCCACGCCTATCAAGACACACACACTCACACACACAGAGCCAGGGTTACAACAAAACTGCTTACAGCATCTCTGTTTACATATTTCATGAGTTAGCTGCGCAAGAGTGTGTCTTAATGGAGAAATGCAGCTGAATTATGAGCCCTGAGGTGCCATGTTTCAGAGGTCACGTGCTGAAGGAAGAAGCTAAGGTGACACACCATCGAAGGAACAATTGCACAGCCATATATTGTGTTCTCTGATTGACAGTAAGATGTTAAAAAGGCACATGGGATCTCACCTCGTCAAATGTAAAAGCTTCTCAGGTCTGGCATTCAACGAGACTGTTATCCTCACCTCAAGAACCCCCGCTGTCTCACAGCATTAGACGCACATGCACACTTTTACCCCCTCTTAAAAGCCACAGTTAGGGGGAAAAAAGGACAGAGAGTGGACACTTTGACACCTTTTATGGACGGGACAACATTGATCAGACAAAAAGAGATGGAGGTGGGGGCTGGGGTACCATTCAATCATTATCTTCAACCTCTTCCACACAGGAGGCAGCTGTTCAATCGAATGCTAACGCACAAGGCCTCTGAGGTTAAATTGTGTCCAAATGTGACTGCCAGCCATGATAAGGGTTGTCTGAGTTTGTTGGCGATAGAAAATACTGTCCTCTTTTCTCACCATAATTTCACCCTCATTTAACCTTCAAATCTGCCCAAATATTTCTCAAAAACAAAATGGTGGGGGAGAAAAAAATCCCTTTACAGCATTTTTAAAGCAGCCACATTTAGAGGGTGTCTCCCAAATCAACCAGAAGCATGCACTCAGGCCTCAGCCAATACACCTTAATAATGCACTATTTTAGCCCCCCTCCACATTCATGCACACACAACACACACAAACTTTCTTTCGTGTCTTGCAAAATTCCTTGGCTCATTCTGGCGACCTAGTTTACAGCCCTCGCCTCTGAGCCACAGAGACTTGGTTCCTTTTGAAGATGCATTGAGCAGCACAGCATGACAAGCCCATTATAGAGCCGGAGGAGGAGAAATCGCTCAATTACCAACTGGCAAATCTGGAGGGAAAAGCAATGTGCACTATTCACTTAGCCATATCAGTTTCTATGACTTAATAACAAATATTCTCTAGTGTTATGTGACACACAATGATCTCTCAGTGCATGACAAACAGCCTCACACAATATATTAATCGATATCGCTGGCTCAGGCAGCTCATGAATGACCATGTTACACACATCATCCAGTGTGGAAGCTCTAGTTGATTTATATGCTTCTGTATCAGATAAATGCCACTGGATAAGTGCAGTCATTATGTTATTACACTTTAACTATCACTGTCAGCAATCATATGTTGCTCATAAACACACCTACACACTGTCTAACTGTCACTTTCCCTGGCGCCTGATATGTTGCAAAAGTTGGCATTAGAGAGCAACAAATATGATATAACAGTGGTACAGTGGTATAGTGGCACAGTGGTTAGCCGCATGCTATTGTGCCTAATCTTAAACCTACAAATACACAATCAATGCTACCACATATACAGTGGCTTTAGGCACACTTCATTGCGTAGTCGAGCTGCTCTGACTTTATTCAGCACACAATAGGCAATAAACATGTAAAAACTGTCTGTCTTTACATCCTTACAGAAGTAATCACGGTCTTTGTTCACTATGCTGGAGGAGTACTTTTGGTAGTAAAAGGAGCTTCAAGTCCTGATGGGCTAAGGATTGGTCACACCAAAACATGACAAGTTAAGCTGCACGTCACTGTGGAATATTGGTTAATAATAATAATGGTTCTAGATGGTCACTAGTTGCCAAACCCCTGATGCTGGAAAGCTAATTGCTAACATGCTGAGATGCTGCAAATTTTATTATCATGAATTATCATGAGCAGCCGTGGCTCAGGAGCTAGAGCAGGTCGTCTACTAATCGGAAGGTTGGTGGTTTGATTCCTGGCTACCCCAGTATGCATGCTGAAGTGTCCTTGGGCAAGACACTGAACCCTGAGTTGACCCAATGCACTCATTGGAGTGTTAATGTATAATTGTATATTGTATAAAAGTACAGATTGTGTGTGCCTAAGCCAGATTCTTAGAAGAAGGCTCTAAACTCTGAAATTAACATTACTTTAGCAGTGTCTACTCCAGCAACCCTCTGCGGTCTAAGTCATCATTGGTGATGACAGCTCCCAACCCTCACCCTGTGTTTTGAAGACAAAACATAGGGTTTTGGGGAAAAAAACAAAATTTTTTGATTTGTCAGTTAGAATGATTGCTTTCTTTGCCCGCTGATTGCAGGACTTGGGAGAACAATTTTTTAAAAGAACAAAAATGATAGCAGAGGGTTAGGTTTATCTCTAGGGATGATTTAGACCTCAAGGAGTTAACCAAAGTGTTATTCGTGGCATGGTTATTGTTGTAAAAGGGTGTATTTTTGCCCTAAACATGACTTTTCCTAAACCAAACCAAGTAGGTCTAAGAGCTTAAATCTAACCAGTGAGTGAATCAAAAGTGTAAAGCAGGGTTTAAAAAAATGTGAAACCAAGTGCAAAACACAAAACTCCAAACAGATGCAACCCACAGCCTCTTGGCTAACAATCCTGGAATTTATGCCACCACCAGTGGTAGTGACCTCATAGTACCATACTATCCCAATAGAGCACTTCGCTCTCAGACTGCAGGCTTACTTGTGGTTCCTAGGGTATTTAAAAGTAGAATGGGATGCAGAGCCTTCAGCTTTCAGGCCCCTCTCCTGTGGAACCAGCTCCCAGTTTGGATTCGGGAGACAGACACCCTCTCTACTTTTAAGATTAGGCTTAAAACGTTCCTTTTTTATAGAGCTTATAGTTAGGGCTGGATCAAGTGACCCTGAACCATCCCTTAGTTATGCTGCAATAGGCCTAGGCTGCTGAGGGGCTTCCCATGATGCACTGAGCGTTTCTTCTCCACTCACCTCTCTTCACTCTCCATGTGTTTACACAACACTTGCATTTAATCATTAGTTATTATTAACTCTGTCTCTCTCCCATAGTGTGTCTTTTGTCCTGTCTCCCTCTGCTCTCTTCTGTTTCCCCTCACCCCCAACGGGCAGATGGCTGCCCCTCCCTGAGCCTGGCTCTGCTAGAGGTTTCTTCCTGTTAAAAGGAAGTTTTTCCTTCCCACTGTCACCAAGTGTTTGCTCACAGGGGGTCGTCTGACTGTTGGGGTTTTCTCTCTAATATTGTAGGGTCTTTACCCTAAAATATAAAGCACCTTGAGACAACTGTTGTTGTGATTTGGCGCTATATAAATAAAATTGAATTGCAACTGAACCAGTGCACCAACATCTTTATGTGGGTGTCTAAAATTGGACCATTATCTCTCAATAGCCAGTATTGGTGCAGCAGACATCTGACAAAAGTTTCAGTGAAACTTTTCACATGTGTGCACCTAGTTGATGCCTAAAGATTAACAAAGCAAACTGGATGAAACTCAATAGGAAGTACATATCAAAGAGTCTATACATCATCTATTTAACACACTCTAAAGTGTGCAAAAAGTGAATGGGCATGTGATGCACTGCTTATTATCCACCACAGAGGACATAACAATGACCTTTGGTCTGAAAAAATTATAATAGCGAAAATACATTGCAACCACACTTGAACACACACACCCACCCGCAGAAGTGCGATGAAGGAATTCAGTGAATCACACAGTATATTACACACAACCACAATGCACTGATGAAACTGCAAGCATACACACACACACACACACACACACACACACACACACATACAGTTAAGCCCCTGCACAGGCAGGTCTAAATGCACACATACACACATGAGATGGAGACTCATTCTCACAAATACACACACACACACACACACACACACGCACACACACACAAATCCATTGTACAACAATAGTGAAATATTAATCTGGGCTCGCAGGCGGACTCTTCCTCAGTGAGATGAGTGGATAGATGAGCCGACGAGATGAGAAACAACACTCAAATGTAACCTACATATCATGCTGGTTCACTGGGTTACTTCACATTAAAATCGCTCCACTTATTTTACTGTCTTCCGTGGCTCAGTGATAATTTAGCAGCAGTCTTTTGGCTGCGTGATGCTGACTTGGAAGATGAAACGAAGCGTTAAAATAGAATAAAAACCAGTGTGGCAAACAGCTCCTTTTAATCAGCTTGTAATGCTGAGGAATTGACAATTGATGAAACTGAATCCTGAAGAAAAATGGAGGCACTGCGATGTGTGTTACTGCAACTCTAGGTCACCACGCACAGACTGGATGTGAAACTGTATGTGATGGGATGCTGCTACTCTGTGTTTGATTCACCACAAAATCCTTCATTCTGTGCTTCAAATGCTCCATCATCATCAAAGTGTTTTTGTGTGTTTCTGCACCATCAGAGACATTGTTTTATATGTGTGGAATAAAAGGTCCAGATGCATTGGGCATATGTGTTTGATGTAAGAAACATAAAATTAGGCTGCAGGAGAAAAAGCCAATTTGTTTGTGTGACGTGCTGCAGGCTTAAGTGAAACAAAGGAGATTTAGCTTCATTGTGCAGCCGAGTATAAGCTGTGCAGCCGTATGGAGGCTGTTTTACAGACATAAACTAACACAGCCAAAAGTGGGCTACCTTGTGCATGTGTAACTAGAGGAGGGTTTTTACTATCTGAATATCATCTCAGAGGATGAAAACACAGAAAGAAATAAAAGGCTGTCATTGTTTGTGTGAATGTTGTAGTTGTGTGTGTATTATTTACACAGTTTGAGCACCCTGAGCTTGTTTCTGTCACTGTGTGTGTGTGTGTGTGTGTGTGTGTGTGTCTATGCTCCAGGCTCTTCCTGTCTGGCTCTTGTTCCTGGCTGTTTTCAGGTGGAGGGAGAGATTTGGGCTGACTTTATTACAAATTCTGGTCAATTTGTGAAATCGCAGTTTGCTCTCTGGGAGGTTTTCAGCCGCTTTACGGTCCCAGCAGGGAAGCAATGCCTGGATCGACTTGAATATTTTTACCCTCTGGGAGAAGCTCCATTGGGACGGACATGCTTAAAGTAGAGATGAAGCCATTAAGCTGGTTTTATCAATGCAAAGGGTTTTGATTCACATCATGTACAAGTTTTTGCATTTTAATACAGATGAAACATGTTTAAGTAGGATTTTCTAATCCACAACATCATAGCTGGCATAAACACACTTGGCAAAGAGCACTTGGCTGGTTGTCCTCTTTATTAAATACTTTCCCATAGTTGAGTCCAAATGACAGCTGCACATGACCGGTTTACTGTATCGCCGAGTACCAGCTGTGGTCCAACAGTCAAAGACAGCTGGCATGCACGCATACATTTCCTGTGCACATGAGGCCCCCGTGACCAATCGCCATAATGACTCTGGAGGCACACGTGTCGAACATTGGCGCAGATCCCCAAAACAACCGTGCTTAAGAAACACATTCTCACCCCTAACTCATCACATATTGACACTTAATCAGAAACCCCTACTCATAATATTTTAACGCAAGCGGGTACCCCTTTCAGCATGATTTTCTGACTCACAGGGATACCACTGTAGTGTTGATGTGGAAGACCCTGATTGCCAAGACTTTGGAGAACAATTTAGACATACATACATATGTGTGTGTGTGTGTAGCAGGAAAAAGTGAGGAAATGTGTGTTTGGTCAATTATTTCTTTGTTGTAACAATTCTTCTTGGCAATAAATCTCAAATAAAGCCTGTTTATTTCCCTTTAAAAGGTGCCACATTTGTAAGGAAGATGCATTTGTGGGTTGAGCAGCAGAGTTGAGTATGTGGGTTGCGCCCATGAAGAACTTGCCAAATCTTCTCTGCCAATGCCAAACAGCTTATTCTGTTATGGACTCATGTTTGGTGTTGTTTATTGGATTGGATGATTGAAGTCTGAAGAAACAAGACAAATTGGCAATTCAACAATTTATTAATTTAACAAACAGGGGCCTCAGCAGCATGTGGAAGAACCATACACAGCCACAACAGCCTGGCACAGGGTTAACAAACCACTGAGGTTAGGCCAGCAGTAACCAATAGTGATGTTCCACAACATTTTAGAGTCTGTCAAGAATTGTAGAGCACTTCCGTGCCTACTGAAGGAAGCATTCAGAGTTAATCCTGTACATATAACCACAACATTAAAACTATTGGCCGGTGAAGTGAAGAACATTGATCATCTTGTACAATGCAATCCAGTAAAACCCTGGAACATGGCATTCATCTAAATGTTGCTTCATATTTAAGTATGTCTTAAATATTATAGAAATATTAGTGTTTGAATTTTTGAAACATAAATTATGTTTTTATGAAGTAGTTTATTTTTTAAATAATTTTAATAACTATATGGAACTTCTATCAGGCTAAGCTGCGCTAAAAATAAAAAAAATGTCAAAAATAGAACCTGCCCACATATTACAGGTATTACTATAGACTGTAAATAAAAGATGGGAGTAGCCACCATGACATCGACCAAGACAAAACAATGAGGTCTTGTTTCTGAGGCCTCAAGCTGAGTTAGTGGAATTTCTAATTAAGAAACAGAGGGACACTGCACACTCATGTGGTAGCAACTTGTCAATCACAAGATGGCTCTACCCTGAAATATACCCTGCTTCATTGTCCTTCTTGACACTGATGGGGGCCATCGTTTACAAAATGCACATCAAGTTGTATTCGAAAAGACTTCAACTTAGCTATTGAGGCCACAAAGTCATCAGGAATGTGTTTACAGAGGTCACTGAGCAAGTGAGCAGTATGATTGTTTTCCCACAGACGTATACAACCAAATGTCTGTGCAACCACAGAACTAGCCCCCTGCTGGCAGGTTTAGAGCACTTCTGGAGTGGCTTCACTTTTCAGATCTGGAAGCTACGGCCATCTTTTATATACAGTACACACAACTGATTAATGAAGTAAAAAGTACTGGCAATCTCGTTAGAACAGAGTTCACTGGAACCTTGGGTTCTGACATTCATGTAGCTGTCCGAATACTTTGTATTTAAGGGTCTATGAATTCTATAACTGAAATATTATAGAAATACATAAATTATTCTGGTATGAATTAACTTAACTCTAAAACCACCTTGATGCATATCAAACCAAATTTGAAAATATCAGAAAAATCTCTAGTGACTGCCCATATGCTGTAGATACTACACCAATCTAATGACATAAACTACAACATCAGTCAGAGGCAAATGGTTCAAACCTGGCTGAATTCCACAGTATTCAACTATAATGGAAAGACGGCACTGATCTGTGTGCATTCAAAAATAAGTTTCACTTTCAGTTCAGGAAACATCTTGATATTACTTTGTTTAGGCTGCAGATTTGTGTAGTGCAGTTAGTAACTTTTTTGATCCTTGGCTCTCTCAGTGAAGAATTCTGTCTATGCATTATCAGGAGCAAAAAGCCATGTTATCTGATCAAGCACACATGCTTATCCGCTAAAGAAATGTATGTTTGCCTAGTGTGCATGTACAAAACCAGGCCAGAGGTGATCACACACATGCAGGAGAGAAAATTTAAAACAGACTGTAAAAACTGGAAGCAAATCCAGGCGACAGACTTAAAGGAGGAAGATGATTATGAATGGGTTGGGGCTGATGCGAGACAGAGAGGAATGAGCTGGTTCATTATGTCTGTCTCAACAACAGATTCAGTTTTTGTGCCTTGATTGGGCCGGAGTGTATGTGTGTTTGTGTATGTTTAGACATCATGACTAAGTGTTTGTGCCTGGCACACAAAAAGCGGAACAGGAATCATCTCTTCATGGTATTTTAGTTCCGATTAAGCGTCGTCCAAAACAAAAGTCTGCCTACGGAAAGCTGCCAAATGAAAAGAGAAGTTTGGTGGTGACAGAGTCCAGTCAGCACTCCTGCTGCTTTTACAGCATGCAGGAGAGTTGGAGAGGTAGTTAATGGGTCATAAATTTATAGGTCATTATCCTGTAACAGCTGTTTACAGCTGTGAAAATTTCACATTGTTCTGTCCCATCAGCTTCCAGCCTTTGTAGCCCACTGTCATACCCAGGGTGTGAAATGAGGTATCATGCAGCACTGGGTGAGACACTGGGTGATGGCACCAGTGAGACAGGGCTGTCACTCCCAGTCATTTTTCAGTGTGAAGCAATGTATTTTACCCCAAAATACAATCTTTTCCTAATCCTAACCAAGGGTAAGTATAAGTGCCAAAACCAGCGGGAAAAGAGTAAAAGAATAAAGCCAGTAAAAAAAGAAACTAAACAGCAAGTGAAAATGATGCAAACCCAAGGAGGAAACACAAAGGTCCATATGGGACACAAACCATGGATTCCTAGCTGGCCCCCTGCCTAGCACCACGGCAGAATGAAATGAACTTATCCTGAAAAATATTTTTATATATTCATGTTTCCCAGCAATAATCCAATAATAATAATTTTTCCCTAGCCATTTTGTCAAAATTTAAATTTGGCTAGTACCCGACTTCTGTAGTGTAGAGCTAGCACACTGACATTCTAAAAAAGGATGGGAAGCCTGAAAATATTATACCTCCTTATCATGCTGATGCTAACATGCAGTTACAGTCACTGAAGGCACACTGCTGCCTAAGTGCAGCCACACTAAGCTACTATGACTATACTGTCTGAAAGGGGACCTATTATGCTCATGTCCAGAAAAATATTTTTACCTTACATGATTCAAAGTTCAAAATAATCCTTATTTATCTTATATGGGGCCTCGGTGCAGCTCCTCAGCTCATTCTCTGTCAGAAATTAGCTGCCAGAAATTTAGCTCTCTTCCCCCTCCCTTTAACTCAGTTTTCTTCTGATTAGTTGTGCCTTGCAAACAAAAGGTTTGAAGAGCAAATGGGTGGAGCGTCTGTGCTCAGAGTCAGAGCTCTATGCCTGAGAGGGCCATATTAAGGATATCCGCCCTCTTTGACATCATACAGAGCCAAGGGTAGGAAAAAAATGTCTAAAACTGAGTGTTTAGAGCCGTCTGCTCCAGCTCCAGCTCCAGCCCTCCCGCGAACCTGAATTGGATAAGACAAAGAAAATGGATAGATGGATATATATACACCAACAAACATGTTTTATTAGTGTTAATAACACTGCAAAGCTTAAAAGCACTGTGACTGTTCAGGTCTCCTTAATAGACGCATAACATTCAGTTACAGTGGATATGTATACACACCCCTGTTGAAATGCCAGGTTTTTGTGATGTTAAAAAATGAGATCACAATAAATCATTTCAACTTTTCCTACCTTTAATGTGACCTATAACCTGTAAAGTTCAATTGAAAAACAAACAAATCTATTAGGGGAAAAAAAAAAAAAAAAAAAAAAAAAAAAAAACCGGTTA
>VUQI01062915.1:11646-23571 GCA_015106735.1 Paratilapia polleni | reverse complement strand
AACTAAAAACTAAAACTAGATGTGAAAAAAACATTTTAGTGAACTAAAATAAAAAATAAAAACTTGACTAGACTTTTGAAAAAAATAAAACTAACTGAAACAATTTTGTGAATTTGGAAAACTAACTAAAATAAAATAAAAATATAGAAGAAATATCCTTAATTTTAGTATTTGTTAATTTGGTAAAATTTGTTATCACAACTTCCCTGATGAGGCTTCGATGGACATGTTCATTGAGACTTTGGATGTCTACTAGACTGTGAGTCAACTGCTTTCACAAAGTTCTGTGTTTATATTGTAATATCCATACTGATTTTCCTAAATCTTGCCTCTGGCATCTGCCCTAAATACAATAATACTTAAAAAGACTAAAACTAACACTGAAACTAATAAAAACTAAACTAAAACTAAACATTTTCAAGCAATAAAAACTAAACTGAAACGAGCGAACCCACTCTGGGAACTAACTGAAACTAAACTGAATTAAGGGCAAAAAGTCAAAATGAAATAAAAATAAAAACTAATAAGAAAATATAAAACTATAATAACTCTGCTAAGCACAAATGTAACTTATGGGATTGTTGGCAGGTAGTCAGCTGACTGACAAACAGACATACTGATGTTGCCAACCAGAGACCCAGGCTGCTTGAACAGTCAAATACATTTCATATACTGTACTATATATATTGGTATTTCTGTCTGGAAGGCATCCAGCGGTTTGGGCCATAGTAGGAAAGATGTGGCACTGTTTTGCAGGTTTGCAGAAGAAGACAAAAAGCTATTTGAGTCCCAATCATGTATTGACCTTTTGGAGCAGTGTTTCTGCTATTCCTGGTGTGATCCATCTTCGTCCCCAAGTAGTGTCACCTGTCAAATGTTTTCCCTTAACACCAGGAATGTCACGCTCTGCCTGCTCAGCTTCTGCACGCCTCGGCCACTTCACCTCAAGCATGATCACAGTTTTCTTCTTCTTTTCATTCCTCATTTGATGTCTGAGTGGCATGTATGAAGCAATGAACTTCACAACTGATGCATTTCTAGATAGCTACTTTGGTGGGTGGTTGAAATCAAATACTGTCATTGTATAATTGCAATTCTGTATTTATCATAACATTTCATTAAATTGTGAAATAGATGTAAAACAATATTTTGATGCAAGAATTGAGCGAAAGAGCAGGCCGACTGTATACATTTCAATCTGAGGCAGCCGCTTACTTTTGGGAATATCATTAATTTCCTGCCAGTGTTGTTGGACTTGGTCAGATTTCTGTTCTGGTGTGTATAGTTTGGCTGAGATGATGGAGAGCAGCTGCTCACCGCAAAGTCTCTTATTTCTGATCAGAGAGCAGCAGCACGAGAAGCAGGATGACAGATACTCTCACATGGCTAATATAACAAAAGCACTCGATTTCCTGCTACTGATTCTTGTGAATGGAGCAACCTGCTGAGGCATTTAAGTGAGTGATATGTGCTAAACTGTGCCTTATACTGACAGGAATGGGAATTAGATATGTAGATATCTCAGTAACCAATCACAAAACATACTTTTCCATCTGTGTGAGTGTATGCAAAGCGGCCTGTGCAGCATATGTGGACTGTATCTAGACCCTTGCCCATAACTACTTCTCGGTGGCTCTTGCTTCAGAGGATGTTACTCGTCTCTGTCTGTTAAAATGTGGCAATTAGTCCCCTTGATTCATTCTGAAGAGCAAGGGGAATCAGACTTGATGTAATCACACATAAAACTAACAGTGTGCAAAATGGACACATATAAATGTCTAATCAGCTTATCACATGACAGCAACTCAGTGCATTTAAGCATGTAGACATGGTCAAGATGACCTGCTGAAGATCAAACTGAGCAGAGAATGGTCCAAAAAAAGAGAAAATATCCAGTGAGCAGCAGTTCAATGCTCAAAAATGCCTTGTTGATGTCAGAGGTCAGAGGAGAATGGGCAGACTGCTTTGAGCAACAGTAACTCAAATAACCACTCATTACAACCAAGGTTTGCAGTAAGCATCTCTAAACAGATGACATGTTGAACCTTGAAGCAGATGGGCTACAGCAGCAGAAGACCACACCAGGTGCCACTCCTGTCACCTGAGAACAGGAAACTGAGGCTACAATTCATACTGGCTGACTAAAAGTGGACAACAGAAGATTGGAAAAACATTGTCTGGTCTGATGAGTCTCCATTTCTGCTGCAACATTTGGATGGTTGGGTCAGAATTTGGCATTAACAACATGAAAGGATGGATCCTTGCTGCCTTGTACCAAAGGTTCAGGCTGGTGCTGGTGGTGTAATGGTGTGGTGGATGTTTTCTTGGCACACTTTGGACCCCTTAGTACCAACTGAGCACTTTTTAAACACCACAGCCTACCTGAGTATTGTTGCTGACCAGGTCCATCCCTTTATGACCACAGTGTATCCATCTTCTGATGGCTGATTCCAGCAGTATAGCATGCCATATCACAAAGCTCAGATCATCTCAAACTGGTTTCTTGAACATGACAGTTCGCTGTACTCAAAATGGCCTCAACAGTCACTAGACTCTGTACTAGCAAAGTGTAACTAATGAAGTGGCCTGTGAGTGTATGTCGCCTGGCTTGAAAAGGTTTCGTTCAGATATTGGGGAACCAGGACATACTGATGAGAAGTGGGATACTGGACACATATGGACAAGGACTTGTATATGTTTATTTATTTATTCTGATCACTGACAAATTTGGAGCGAGTTATAAAGACTAAATTTACATATACATAGTATCACCATATGTTATTAGGGAGAACATGTTAGCAAACACTGGCTAACATGTTCACTGATCCAGCAGACACTGAAATACAACTGCCAACACAGAGTTTGCTGTAGCTTCCTTTGGCATCTAATGCCAGGATTATCGTCCTTGCATCCCTTTTACTATTTTCTACACTGTTTGAAGGACCGATGCATAGCTGGTGCCTTTGTAGTGTCCATGTGTCCATGAAGCCTCCCATTTACTCTTTGATGAGGAAATTTCCATCACTTGGACCTAAGCAGACCCTGGCATACAACAGAAAGTTTAAAACTGGCGTAAGCAGGAATATTCCACACATATTACCTGAAATCTGGCCACACCAACACAATTATTGCTCACAAGTGGCCTTACTTTGCCAGATTCTGCTCCCTGCAACTGTGCCCTGTTCTCCAAAATAAGATTCAGTTAGAAGACTTGCCATCTTGACACAGTTCAGAAGATCCAGCATTGACGCAAATGGGCGCCTGCAAATCATCAGAACAGGACTTCCAGGAAGTGATTCATATGTAGCTGAATGAGTGCTGAAAGTGTTGACTGGCTGCACAAGAAGACTACCCTGAAGGGGATGGTGGCCAAATTTAAATTAGATACGACTTGCACTTCAATCAATTACTCTAAGTCTGTTGGTACATATGACTAGTTGTTCACATAAAATAGAACACGTATAGACTGAAACAGCTAGAGAGCACACACAGACACACACATACCTGTATTTACACAAAGAGTTTTGGCATAACTGTGCCTCCTGTCACGGTTCCTCTTGGGATGGCAAACACTTTCATACATCCATCTCACAGCTGCACTCCTGTTCCAAACACAGCTTCCATCCCGTCACAACACGCCTTCTTCAATCAGCTCACATTTATTTCCCTCCTGTGCTCCTCAATGGGCCTTTATGGACCATTTTCATTACACAAAACCCACCTTTGTCCACCACAGCCTCTCTTCTGGAAGAGTCAGTCTACATTTTTCTGCAGAGAAGTTCTTTGATGTGTGGTTATTTCCGCTGGAATCAACGTAGTTCAGGAAAACTTCTTCATGCAGGGTCACAGGCCATCTGCTGTTTTGTATATTATGTAATTCAGCCTGTCATCTGGGAAAAATAGACGGGGGTAAACTTTTTAAATGTAATAAATCTAACATAATTGAGATAACATATGTTAAATTGCAGCATTGTCATGCACCACTCATTTCAAACAGAAAAATAATCCCAAGGTTAGTTATGAACTAGGCTTCTGAATTCACAGCATCAGTTCATTTTTGATACAGAAAGTAAACGACAAGCAAATTAGGCACTAAACAAACATCATTTAGAAATTGCTTTTAATCAGCCCCATTTCCTTTAAGTGGAAATGTATCAGAGCTAAAACCACAAGAAAAATTTTCTCAGTTTGTTGACCTGAGTCATCAAAACACACCCCACGGGCTGAAAAAGAGCAGAAGTGAGAAAAACCAACCCTACCTATGTGGGCTCCTTGTATGTCACCTTGGAATGAGACTGTTAAAGTTTATGGTCACTTTTCTTAATGCCTTGCAGGTAAGGGTAGGGAAGGTTAGTGAAATCTTTGTTTCACGTGTAGATGAGAAGAATACATTTATTTTTGATAGGAAAACAGCCACATCTCTTTACTGCTATGTAACATATTAAATCTGTATAGATTGCTAAATTATCACATGCAAACATTTTTAATCAAGCAGTTACCCACTTTGAAAGAAAGCAACACATGCGTCCTAGTGGAGCATAAATCCAATGTTCAGTGGTATTTCAGCTAATAATAAATTGCTTTTACTATCTGTCTCTTTTCCAACTTCCCGTTTCATACCAGGGAGTTGTCTAAGCCTGTTTACTGGGAGAGGATGTTCACATCTTGCTGTAAGGTGTTGACAGCGACAAAAATTACCCTTACAAGTCCTTTTTCAGAATGTCCGTGAGTTTGTTCGATGGGATGTGATTACAGTGGCACAAAAATGAAAATCAAGAGAATATTTTTAACTAAACATAAACATTACATGTGTCCATGAAAAGCTTGGGGTAAGTCGGATAAGAATGCAGCCTGGCCATTGGTTTATTTTACCACTGGACTCCTACGCCCCACTGAAGGCTGTCATCTACAGATGACCCTCGTGTTGGTACTGTATGTCTGAGACAGTGACTGATAAAGGAAGGCAAAGGACCTACGATAAAGACAGACTGTACAAGTTAATTAAAAATTCATTCCAGGCATAACTGGGTTCAGTGAGTGTCTGTGGCTCGTCTTATGTAAGCTAGCACCTGGGAGCTTTCAAGCATGCAAGAAATGTGGTATGTGATCAGGTGCTGTGAGGGCACTGCCTTGTCTGACTTCTTAAAAACAGTGAGAGCTGTATGTCCAAAATAAATAATCCTGAATAACCAGTGTTGAAAAGCTGGTAAAAGTTACTGGATTTTCCATTTCTGCCATGTTTGCATTCATATGGATGAGATATTATGAAGTACAAGCCAATCACATGTTCCATCAACAAAGGGATGTTGAGAGAGTCCAGTATTTAATAGGAAATGAGGAGAAAGAGAACAAGGAGAAGAAGAATACACTCACTGGCTACTTTATTAGGTACACCTTGCTAGTACTGTGTTGGATCTGTTTTTGCCTTCAGAACTGCCTTAATTCTTCATGGCATAGATTCAACAAGGTGCTGGAAGCATTCCTCAGAGATTTTGGTCCATGTTGACATGATAGCATCACATCCGTGATACAAATCTCCTGTTCTACCACATCCCAAAGGTGCTCTATTGGATTGCGATCTAGTGACTGTGGAGGCCATGTGCAGAGGAGGGATAGTGGATATATCGGGCAAAGGATATTAAATATGGAGCTGCCAGGCAGGAGGAAATGAGGAAGACCCCAGCGAAAGTTTATGAATGTAGTGAAGGAGGCCATGCAGAGGGTTGGTGTGACAGAAGACGGTGCAAAAGATAGTTTGAGATGGAGGCAGATGATCCACTGTGGTGACTGCTAAAAGGGAGCAGCAGGAAGAAGAAGAATGAGAAGAAGATCTGGTGACTCCACAGGCCATTTGAGTGCAGTGAAGTCATAGTCATGTTCAGGAGACCAGTTTGAGGTAATTTGATGGTTTGTGATGGCAGGCGTTATCATGCTAGAAGCACCCATCAGAAGATGGATACACTGTGGTCATAAAGGAATGGACTTGGTCAGCAACAATACTTAGTAGGCTGTGGTGTTTAAATGTTTAAAAGCTGGTACTAAGGGGTCCAAAGTGTGCCAAGAAAATATCCCCCACACCATTACACCACCAGCACCAGTCTGAACTGTTGATACAACGCAGGATGGATCCATGCTTTCGTGTTATTTATGCCAAATTCAGACCCAAATATCCGAATGTTGCAGCATAAGACTTATCAAACCTTGCAACGTTTTTCCTGTCTTCTATTGTCCAGTTTTGGTGAGCCTGTGTGAATTGTAGCCTCAGTTTCCTGTTCTTAGCTGGCAGGAGTGGCACCTGGTGTGGTCTTCTGCTGCTGTAGCCCATCTGCTTCAAGGATTGACTTATTGTACTTTCAGAGATGCTCTTCTGCATACCTGGTTGCAATGAGTGGTTATTTGAGTTACTGTTTCCTTCCTATCTGCTCAGAGCAGTCTGGCCATTTGTCTCTGACCTCTGGCATCAACAAAGGATTTTCACCCAGAGAACTGCTGCTCACTGCATATTTTCTCTTTTTCAGACCATTCTCTGTAAACCCTAGAGATGGTTGTGCAGGAAAATCCCAGCAGATCAGCAGTTTATGAAATGCTCAGGCCAGCTGGCACCAACAACCGCGCCACATTCAAAGTCACTTAACCCTCTGAGGTCTAGGGACACCTAAATCTAACCCTGGGCTATCAGAATATGTAATTTTTGTTTTTATTAAATTGTTCTCCCAAGTCTCGGTAATCAGTGAACAAAGAAAATAATCATTTTAACTGCTACACCTAAAAAAGTCTGTTTTGCCTTTCTCCAAAATATAGAGTTAGGATAGGATTAGGGTAAGGGTTACCACCTGTGATGACTTAGACCTCAGAGGGTTAAATCACCTTTCTTCCCCATTCTGATACTTGGTTTGACCTTCAGCATGTGTTCTTGACCATTACTATATGTCTAAATGCATTGATTTACTGCCATGTGATTGGCTGATTAGATATTTGCATTAAAGAGCAGTTGAACAGGTGTATCTAATAAAGTGTCAGGTGAGTGTATTATAAGCAGACATTAACTCTCTCCTATGAAGTAGGTAGACCTTTGTTCTGCTTTTCTACATTCTCTTTTTAGTTGGATTTATCACTTATCCGCTGTGATGCACTTAAGTACTCAAGTATTGATGTAGTAATGAGTATGGCGCAAGCAGAAATGTCAACTTGCTGATGGGTGTTGCGGCTGCTGTGAACCTTTCACAAGATCCCCCTCACATAAGCAGCAAAAACACAAGCTATCATATTAGTTTAAAAAGCTCTCAACCAGACTAAAGTGGTTTTAAGAAACTCAATTGTTGATTCAGCCTGATAATTTATGTATGCTCTTTCTTTATTTCACTTGGTTTTCCTTTTGCTGTATGCCTATCTGTCTTTTTAAGATATACAGAGTCACATACGATGCTTAAAAAAGAAGCTGTCTCTTGTTTGTTTCCTTTGAGGTGGTGATGGAAATCCTAGATAACTAAGCCACGATAAATCAGGGGTGGGGAACTGAAATTCTTTGTAAACATGCTGAAGAATCCCATTGTTGACAAATGTTGAAATGGCTGCATTTTTTCTTTGATTTTACTCAAAATTTAATGCCCTTTCCAGACTAAATACCACACCACAACATGATGTCACTAAACAACAATCAAACAACAAATGTTATTCTTCTGTCAAAGTCTACTGTAAACTCAAGGCTTCTTCCTTTCAGTATGTGGCTTCTGTGGCGGGCTAATGCCCATAATAACAGAGATGGAAATGGTTGAGAAACCACAGAAAACATGGACACACATATAGCTCATCACTCCATTTCTCTCTGTGTTTTTTTTTTTTTTGTTCTTATTCTTCAGGAATCTGGTTGTCTGGTCAAGTCTCATCCCTTCAAGATCTAAGATTACAGCTGAAGTACCACAGATTTCCACGGCAGTGAAGGTTTGGCTCAAACTATCTCACCAGCTGTGTAGCCTCACAAAAAAATCGGATTCATCTAAGGCAATAAATTTTCAAGCCAAATAATTACATGTGTCAGGGGATTTTGAGCAAACATTTGTTTATGACTATTTCTTGAAGTAGGAGCAACAGAAGAGCAGTGACCCTCTTTAGTGTATTTACATGGATAAAGCCAGGTTCTTTGTGTGACACAGGAGGCATCAAGCATAAAATCTGGCCCCTTATAATCTTCCTATATCAAAGCCTCAGAATGACAGAGGAGCCAGTAGATTTGCATTGCTGACAGAGTAAAAGGTGCAGAGGGATTTTGAAAGAGTGTGTGGGTGGCTGGGTATCAGTGTGGGTTTGTTAATTGATAACTTGACCCCCCACAAAGACTAATACTTCAAACACTTCCAGTTATGCAGCTGTGCCCCTGCTGCTACAACATTTTATGACAAAGTTCACTTGCTTGGCAAGGGTGCTTTTAACTCCATGTAGGGATCCTTTCTTAAAATTATTAAATTATTTAACCAGGAAGTCCATGGAGATTAATATTTCTTTTATAGGTGAAACGTGGCCAAGAAAGCACACCATTACAAGGTTACAAAAATGACAAAACTGAACACAATAGAAACAGCCATGGGACAAAAATTAAGCAAATCAGAACAAACAAGTAACATAATGCAAAACACAAAGTCCAACATAGGTTCACTCTTCAGTTACAGAATTCATTAGAATTTGAGAGCTTTAAATTCTCCCAGGGAGACGAAAACATGCAGCTTTAGTGTGCTCTGAAGGTTATTCCATAACCAGAGTGCAAAATAAGAGAACACTGCATATATATATCCATCCATCCATTTTCTTCCACGTATCCTATTCAGGTTCGTGGGTGGGGTCTGGAACCTATCCCAGCTGCCATGGGGCGAGAGGTGGGGTGCACCCTGGACAGGTTGCCAGTCTGTTGCAGGGCCAACACAGAGAGACAGACAATCATTCATGCTCACATTCACACTTACAGCCAATTTAGAATTACCAATTAACCTAACCCCACTAACTGCATGTCTTTGGACTGTGGGAGGAAGCCGGAGTACCCGGAGAGAACCCACGCAGACACGGGGAGAACATGCAAACTCCACACAGAAAGGCCCTGGCCAGATAGTGGATTCAAACTCACGACCTTCTTGCTGTGAGGCAACAGTGCTAACCACCGCACCACTGTGCTGCCTGCATATATACAGCTTAGGAATAAGTAAATAGCAAAATTAGAGAAACTGATAACTTTGGAGTGGTCTCTTAATTTTTTCCGGAGCTGTATGTATATCCATCCATCCATTTTCTTCCATTTATCCTATTCAGGGTTGTGGGTGGGGGCTGGAGCCTATCCCAGCTGCCATAGGGCAAGAGGCGGGGTACACCTTCTTGCTGTGAGGCAACAGTGCTAACCACCGCGCCACTGTGCTGCCCGCATATATATATCTAACAGTAAAAAGTATGAACATTTTAGGGGGATACATGGATATGTCAACCAACAGAGGTTTATGAGAAGCCAGTTTTAGTAATTTGGGTGAACTGGGCCTTTAAATAACATAGAGGGAGTGGTACCACACTGGGTTTGATGGGAACAAGGATCCAATCATTTCTGTGAGCCTTGAATGCCCATACATACATACATATATATAGTTTTTATATAAGTTTTATATAAGGCTTTTTTTGCCCACCTCCAGTGGGTGGTGGGTCCACCAGAGTGGCTCCTTCAGCCACATGGGCCAGCATGAGGTAACTTGGTCCATAATTTTGTTTTCTATCATAGGAGTCTTTTAAATCACACTTGGTCTGGCCCCTCACTCAGGCCCAATTTGCCTTGGGAGACCCTACCGGGGCAAATTGCCCCGACAACATAGCCCCTGGGATCACAGGGGCACACAAACCCCTCCACCACAATAAGGTAGCGATTCATTGGAGGAGGCCCTGGGGCAGACCCAGGACACGCTGGTGAGATTACACCTTTCAGTTGGCTTGGGAAGTGCTGGAGGAGGTAGGAGGTGACCTAGGAGACTCTAAGCTTCTCTGCTTAAACTCCTGCTCCCAAGACCCGGACCTGATGCTAGTGAACAGCTAGCGTGTTACCATATTTTCATAGGTACTACAAATTTTGGTAAAAATCCAGACCCCAAAATGAGTAACCAATAACCAATAACATTGAGTTTAAGCATAAGAAAAATATTTTTGACTTTAGTAAATGGATCAGACTAACAGTAATAAAAACATGGCCCGGGCATTGTGGGAGCATGAGAAGGTGAAAGTATGGGCAATCCTGCATATGGCTAGAAATATCACTCCAAATAAATGTTTATGTTGCACTTTGTCTGTTGCATGTGTAACTTTTTCCCCACACTCACCAGAAACATTCCAGTCTTAAAATCACAATATTTTCACATTTTGGTGAGAGAAATGTGCTGTGCAAACATTTAAAAATGAGTGAGTCAGATTAAATATTTGTTCTCTAGCTATTCAGATTTATAAGAGGCTATAATATATAGGTTTTCAGCATTGTTCAGTGGATTATACCTGGGAAGTATCCATCTCCGCCTCATGCAAAGAAAGGTTGTGACAGAAAGTTGCCAAGGTTGGTCAAAAAGCCCATAGAGCCAGGTAGTCCACTTGGCATTCAAACAGTTGAAATGAGTTAATCATGTGGGTGGTCAGGGGAATTAGCATCTGCTTGGCCTGATTTTATATAGTTAATATTATAATGAGGTATTTCATTGTGCAATCTGTAATGCACCGACCTTTGTGAGTTGTGTTATTTCTGAGGTTTTTTTTCTACTTCTCTCCAGGACAATTCAAAGTAGCTAACAGGACCTCATGGCCCTCTTGAATATCACAAAAAGGTTCAGAAGTGTCGAAAGAAAGAGGAAGTTGCTCTCTATTTCTCCTCCTATTAAACATCTCTATTTTTCCTCTCTACTGAAAAGTGATGGAGCCACTCCTGTCGTCTCTAAGCACAACCTGTCATTGTGGTCCACATTTTCCCAAGGATTACTGTCACTGGCTTCTTCCTTTTGGCCAATCACGGTGTCACTCATGCTGTCCTTGATTACAGTGGCTGGCAGGTTGATGTGAATGTAATCGCTATTCACTTTCTAATCCTTATTCTCATATTTGGGAGAAAGAGAGCCCAGTGGACCTTCTCACCACCCATCACTCCTCTCAACTCTTCTCACTTTCTTTCATTTCTGTCTGCTCTCTCTCCCATGCCGGTCAGCTGCACAACGGCTCCATTCTCCTCCCTGTCCCTCTCCCAGTTAAATGCTTGGATAGGCCATTAAGTGCTTTAATGATGCACAGAAGCGTGAATGATTTCAAAGAGAAGCAATGTCACCTCTGAGACTTGTGAATGTGTTTAATCACAGATTTAAGGTATTACAATCCCTCTGATGACAATATTAAAGTTGAATCCAAGGTAAACTCTATTCTCACATAAAACTCTTAGAAGGATCAAAAGCGTGTGGCCATGGGAGTAAAAATAAATGTGCTATCAAAGCTTTGATCTCATTCCAGGGTCTCTATTTCTGATTACACGTCAAAAACAAAGAGTTCATATCAACCTAAGGTACTAAATCACAAAATAACCCTTCAATAAAATGTGTCTTAGCAGTATTTGGGTTGTTTTATTTTGTGTCATTCAACTGTTTACTCATTTCTAGCCATAGTAAGCAGAGCTGTACAATGAAATCTGAAGATATCACACAATAAAAATGTGAGATCTGACTTGGATTTGACCTTGATTTAAAGGTCCCATAATCTACCACTTTAATACATATTGTCAGTCTGACATGTATCTCTAATTTATATTTCAGATTTCGGGGGCAACATGAAAAACATTTTTTTTTTTTTTTTTTTTTTTTTTTTTTCCCTTCTTTTTTTCTTTTTTTTCTTCTCTTTTTCTTTTTTTTTTCTTTTTTTTTTTTTTTACATATTTAA
>VUQI01062915.1:0-11626 GCA_015106735.1 Paratilapia polleni | reverse complement strand
GGGGGGAAAAAAAAAAAAATTTTTTTTTTTTTTTTTTTTTTTTTTTGTACCATGCCTGTATACCCCTGGTTTGGTGGTATTTTTGCACATGACCAGTGTGAGGTATTGTCCAAGCAGACATCCTGGTTTGAGATGGGACCCCTGGGTCCATTCTTTATTCTCTCTCCTCATACTGTTGGGAAGTCACACCACTGGTCCTCTTCCTGGCACCTTTTTTGGATTTGCACAGACTGTGTGCAGTTTGGGACTTGAACACACAAAGGTCCTGAGGTCACTTCTTGCCATTCCACTGTCACCACAATCCCTTCCATAAGATGAACCAACATGTCACTACTGCCATATCTATCAAATGAAAGTGGTACAACTTCTTTGACCTGATGTTGGTCTGATAAAGCAGTCAGCGAATCCAATAAGTTGACACCTCCCATGCTGAATGTATGTGGGTGCTGCCGCAGGGGACCTTGATGGTCTGCCTTTGGCCTCTGTCCCATCTGTTTACATGGGATACAGGGTCAGGATCTAACTACTGAGGAGGGTGACTGACCTGTTGTAATAACATTTGACTGCATGTAGCAGGGTATCTCCAAAATAGGTGGTACAGTGTTTTCCTGGAAGGACCCACGGCCAGGTCTTTACAGATCAGTATCTGACATCATCAATCTGCCGAGTAAGCGGTTAAGACAGTGGATGCCTTCCTTTGACAACACAAGCATCAGTGGTAATGAGCTAAACCAGCTGTCAAAAAAGAGCTTGAAATTTCTTTCCTTTGGTATTTGTTTTGTCAGTAGGAGGGAGGGACTACATTCTACTCGCAGTACTACTACATTCTCTCTTAGCCAATCTGGAAGCTCAGGTGAATGGGCAGTTTTCCCAGTATAAAATTTGTGGTACCTGTGTGCCCTATGATCTAGCAAGGACCAATATTTTGCAATCCCATTTTCTTGGTTTACTGGGTAAGTACTGCCTGATTCTGCTCATGCCCTTAAATTGCACCATTTGTTCATCTACGCTCAGTGTCTCACACATAAGCTTTTTTCAGCCTTGTGAGTATGAGATTTAGTAGAAGTGAAATCTTATATAGCTCATCATACTCAGCCATGTCTCTTGAGGGCTGACAATCGAGATTCTTTCTCAGTGTCTTCCCACTGTGCAAGAACCACTTCAGCAACATGGGCAACATGGATGCTGTGGCTCCAAAACATACAGATGACTGTACAGTATGTGACGCACAGTGCCGAAGATCTGTTCAGGATCTTGGCAGGATTGCACTGGATGCTGTAAAGGTTTGACTCATGAACAGTAAGCTCTGAAAGTCATCAGAGAGAAGACTATTAAAATATTGTTATGGAGACAAAATTTCACTGTAGAATTTCACTTATGGAGGGATTATGCCCATTCAGGATGTACCGGAGAGGCAGTGGTGCCACACATTTTCCATCCATGGGTCTGAGTGGAAGTACTGTTACCTTCATCCTCACTGGTATTTTGAGTGTCTATATCATTTTTTTTAAAAAGTAAGTTTTAAATGCCAGTGAAAGCAACCAAGAATTACTATCTTAATATTCAACCCCTATTTTTCAAGATTTTTAAAGCAAATAATCCTACCTTCTTCATCCACCATGTGCTCCCATGACCATGTGTCAGAAAAAAAAAGTCCTTCCTTTAAATGATTCTCCATAGTGTTTGCCACATCTTATTGGACTGTTCTTTGATACCTTTTTGATCGTTTTGGTTGGTTACAATCATTTAAGAAATATTAACTGGACGTGGGGGTTAGGAAAACTTTCATTTGCCTTAGGGTAACACTGTCCAGCAGAGCGTTAATGAGAAAATGCACAATAAGCTAATCAGTTATTTAAGGAAGAAAAGCAGAGGGTGGTTAATAGCTCTATATGATCTTAAACTGCATTTCAAAGGGGGCAGAGCTGACTTAAGAGAAATAAAGGGCACCATGACATAACATGAAGAAAACATAAAAAATTTCTACCCATCACTAGTGAAGCCACTGCACTTCTCTAATGTGATTCAATTAATGACTGCAAACACACAGTTTCTTTTTCTTTTTTTTTTTAAATGATGTCTTCAGTCTAAGATAATCCAAAAGAGACATTTGTTTGTGTTTTGGTGATTAGTTGACAATATTGAGAGTTTATTTCCATTCAGTTACCGACATTACAGTAGAGATTTTTTCACTGTCTGCCCATGGTAGAGTTTTAATGAAATGTTTGGTTGGAAATTTTTTGCAAATTCAATGTATGCAGCAAACACATTGGCACTTCTGTAGTGTTTCCTGATGATAGTGAGTGAAGAGTTGCACTGGCAAATTTTCCTGTCAGACTTTGAATGACTTCACTTTGATGACTGAACGCTTTCTTTCTGTATTAAGGCTTGTAAATGTGAGTCTGATCTGGTTCTAGACAGTTTTAGCTGTAGTGGTTTGGGGGAAAAAAATCTAAGAAAATAACCAATGTTTTTTAATTTTTTTTTATAGAGTTTTTGAATGTGAAACTTGTTATTTGCCTTTTATTTGATGGTAAATGTGAATATTTTAGGGTTTGAACTGTTAGCTATAGAGAAAACAAGACATTTGAAAGACCGTAAAGTCGTCTGTCTGGAAGGTAAAAGAGTGTTTTGTCTTCGCTACATACCTAAAATACTATTTTTTTCTTTTGTGGGATTAGTAATATAAATAGGGAATGTTTCTCTTTCTCTGTCTCTGCAATAGACTGTCTCTCTCACTATGACACCTGGGATAAACTCCAGCACCCCAGTGACACTGAATTGGATAAACAGTTAAGTTTAAGGAGGATCAGGATTTACTCTGGTCTTTTTTCAGACTCACCATGCAACCAAAAACAAACCCTGAGATGAATTAATTTATTTGCATGTTTATTGGTTTATTATTTTATTTTTACATTTAGCTTATCAAACCTAACTCTTGTAGCACCTTTTCTATAGAAATAACTTTCAGCCATTTCATCATGATAAAAAAAAAAAAGGTTTATATATACTATAGGTTTGTTAGAGAGGATCTGCTCAATCTTTGCTAATAACAAGTAAATGTCTGATCTCTCATGGTGGAAGTAAGATTACATCAGCTCCTCAAATCACAGATGTATGATACTGACTGATGAACTTTTTGGATTTTCTTTTCTTTACACTCTGAGTTCAAGTAAAGCATCTCTACGTATGCACACCCACAGAGCTATCAGCGGAGCCTCTGAGACCTTTAGGCGTTCAGGAGGTGAAGAGGCAGTGATTAGCCTGTCAGCTTCTTCACTACAAGGACCAACACAGCAAGTGCCCCCTTGAGTGCAACCGCTCACAGCCTATGACAGACAAGACTGACCAGTCTCCACAACTCAGACACTGTGAAGTACTCAGCCTGCAGCACTCGTGTCTCTGTTACTGCATATAGCTTCCTCCAGTGGTTCCAAATAAACCTCTGATCTGCCTCAAGTACATGCAAATAAAAAACACAATTGTGCATGTGCAAATGCACTCAGATTATGAACATAATTATACTAGATGTGTATACAGATTTTTACGTAATGATGCACATAAACATTATGCATATTGTTTTGTTTATTGCCAAAAGGGACCTGTCTTATAGGAGCAGATTAGTTTAAAAAAGATTTCATCCTGATTTTTATGGCTTCACGCACCCAAAATTTGACAAGTTGTTTCGTGCATGAAGAAAATACTGGTTAGTTTACAGCAAGCAATCCTTCAGGGTGGTAAGAAATTGTTAGAAAATGAACAAAAGCTGCAGATTATACACCTTTTTCCCTTTATATAAATAAAAATCTTTTTTTAAATCAGAATTTAACCAAGTTTTAAATTGCAACACAGAAAACTACACTGCTTTTTCTTTTATAATAACAGAAATTTACACGTGCACTCCTTCCCCAATATTTAATTCTTAACAAGCTGACAAAAATTAAAACTTTGAAATCACTAATCATCATCAATATCAGCAATAAAAATTCTTTAAATACACACTGTATAAAAAACAAACAATGAGGCTTCACACTCTCTTCAGCTGATGTTACACTTTGGTAAGTGTTAATGAGATGCTTATCCTGTATTATATAGTCAGTGTAGAAAGGGTTAAATGTAAAAGAGGGGAAACCCAAGCATTATGGGAAGCAGACACAGCAATAACAACAAACAGCCATAATGACAGGGAATTCCACCTTAAGCTAATCTTGGTGTGTGTTTGCTCGGCAAATTTGGAACAACAAATTTATTGTTAGAGGGAGCAGGTTTACACTCCATCTCCTTTTCTCTTTGGGGTGTTTAACTGCATGAGTCCATTCACAATGAAATCATTGAGAAAACAGCTTAAAGGTATAATCCTGCTAATGTCCTCTGATGCCCATAATCATTGTCTTTATTGTTCACAGAATCTTTTGTTTACTACGAGAAGTAAAAAAAATAGGCTTTAGACTGCTTTACTTGCTCTTAGGTGATTTCACAATGTCCTGGTGTATTTTTGCAAAATGTACAGTGATAAATCACAGATAAAAAGGGGAACAAAAATAAAATACAATCAGTTTGTCAGTGGGATCAGAAGTGTTTCCAAATTGCTTTGATGTGAATTATTTCTGTGCTGTAATAGTGAACAGAGAGAACCTTATTTAGGGATTTTCTTTGACATGACTTTCTTTAATTTTATGGTAAACTTTAAGTTTAGCATACATAGCCAAGGTTTTGTAAAAATGCTGATCATAATTGGGCCTAGAAGAAACATAATTATTGTGATTTTAATAAAATGGACCATTGGTAGTACGCAAACTGCCCATGTCGAAGTCACACCCTTTTGTAAGCTCAATAACCCATGACTACCTCCTACCATTGCACCCATTGAGCTCTTTTCTCCTCCGATATTTCAGTGGTGTTTTCTTGGGACACGTCTATCAAATCTCAGCAAAAGTCTTCTTCCATATTCCAACAGTATTTTCTGTTTAGGCTAATGTCTGCCTGCCCCTGCTAAGTATCATGAACTGCACATGGGTCTCTGTTGGCAGGTTTTTTTTCCCGTGCTTCTCCAATTTGCGGGGAACTCCACTGTCGCTCCCTTCCCTGTTCCAGCCCACTTGTCAACTAATTAGGATTTAATCTACACACAGTGTCATCCCAGTCGAGCTACGTGCCATTGGGTTTTTGGAGGTTTTCAGGGAAAAAAAACCCCTCTCCGTAGGCTCTCCTTAGGCAAATACCTACGCAAATGGACAGAACCGTGGTGCCATAAAACAAGCATCACCTACATGAGGGACTTCTTCTGAATCTGTGTTCCACCTGGACTCACTAACACAGCTAGATTCAGGAGGACTCTCGTCAGTATGACAGCTCTAAAAGTCGATAACAAGCTTCCTGGGTTTCTGCCACGACAAGCAATGACCACCCTCTGGTCACAGATCCTTGCAGCTGTTTTTACAACGGAAGTTTTTGAATGGCATCCATTGTGATGTCATGTCTCCAACCTCCCAAGTTCGCTCAGAGTTGAATTTAGAGGTGTAAGAGGGATGATTAACATGCTTGGATCTACTGAGTCTCACAGCCTCCAATTATTTCTGATCCAATTCACAATCAGATAAAGATCACTCAACACTCCTTTGTATTTGATTGTCCAGAACATCAACTTTTGGCCCAGGTTTCCTTGTACATGGCTTTTATTCCAATCCCTTACTGGTGCAAGCAAGTGTATTTCCACGGCCCAATTTGTCCCCACTGCAAACTTTCCAGTGAACCAGTGACGTCCACTATCCCATCAGTGTTGTATATTTGTACAGTGTTATGCCAAGCAGTATGTTTTTGTCCAAAACTACAACAAGCTCAAGATGAAGGGAGTCAGAGTATTCCTCAGGTTCTTGTTTTGTGTCACGAAGCTGGTTCTTTAGTCTCCTACAGGACAGAGTTTATAACAGGACCTCTGTCCTGCTGCAGTCCTGAACCACGCAACAAGTGGTATGACAGCAGTTTAACAGCCCGTCACACTGCATCATTTAATGCAGATCAAATGATACTCAGTTATAGTACTGTACTGAATCTCTTGATTAGGAATGTTGACACAGTGGGCATGGATATTGTGAAATGTGTCACACATAGTAAATAGTCTGTACTTATATATCTTCTTTTAACCTTACCTAGATTTTTCAGTGCACTTTACAATGTGTTTCTCATTCACACATTTACATGCCTATGGTGGCAGAGCTGCCATACAAAGTCCTTGCCTTGATATCTGGAGCAACTTGTGGTTCAATATTTTACCTAAAAACACTTCAACATGTGCAGGTATTGGGTTGCACTGGATCGTGGCATTGATGGAAGGGGGTCACGTACAATTCATTACATAAGGACTCTTGTATAGACCCCTAAGGTCACATTTGAGTGCACTGGGTAATGTTATACACAGTAAAAAAAAAAAAAGTACCATTTTAAACTAAAGGATTTTTTTCCATAAAGATGAGGCTTGGCTGGCGGCCGGCAACAGAGACGGAGGTGGCAGAACACATCAGGAGGCTTGGCCGGGGACCGGCGTTGGCAGAACCTCTCCGTGGACCGAGGTGGCGGTTGGCGACAGCGGAGGACGCTGAACCCCTCCGGTGGCTTGGCTAGCGGATGGCGTAAATGGAGGAGGCGGAACCCCTCCATTGGCTTGGGTGACAGACGGCATCAACAGAGGAGGTGGAACCCCTCAGGTGGCTGACCTACGGTCTCAGACTCTCCGACTCCGGCTTAGGCTCGGGCTCTTGAATGGGTCTCTCGGGCTCAGGCTCTTGAACGGGTCTCTCAGGCTCAGGCCCCTCCAACTACGGCTCAGGCTCGGGACCCTCGGGCTCAGTGCCGTCTGGCGGCTCGGGCTCCGGTGCCGACTGTGACTGCAGCCCTGGCTCTGGCTCTGACTGTGGCTGCGCAGGCCCCACAGAAAGAGTTTCTTGTGGCTGGGGCTGTGCAGGGCCCAGCTCCAACTCAAGATTCACAGGGGGCTCAAGAAAACAAAACACAGTCTCTAGGACGGTCGGCACAGAAGACACAGGGGGCTCTGACGAAACAGGCTCTGACTGGGGCCCAGCGTCGCCAGACGCGGTTGAGAAACAGGCTCTGGCTGGGGCCCGGGCTGCACTGGCCCAGCAGGAGCAGTCTCTGGCTTAGGCTGTGGCTGTAGGGCACAGTGCGCAGGGCACACGGCGTTGGAGAGCAGGGGCTGCGACAGTTCCAGCTCGGGATTCAGAGAGGGTTCTGACGAGACTGCCCTCTGGAGGGTCCTGATCCTAGGCGGAGGAACAATCTTGGACCCAGCGTTGGCAGACCCAGGTGGAGGAACAGGCTTGGGGGAACAGGCTTGGGCCCGGCCTCGGCAGACCCAGGGGTAAGAACAGGTTTGGGCCTGGTGTCGGCAGACCCAGGCAACAAAACAGTCTGTGGCGGGGGCCCGGCGTCAGTTGACTCAGGCGGAGAAACTGGCTCGGGCCGGGGCAGCGAGTCCTCAGATGAGCCAAGCAGTGGCATGGAGACTGGAGGGCATGGCAGCTCAGAGTCTGCAGGCCCCGGGCCAAGTCCACTGCAAATGTGACCAGCGCCTCAGAAGTTTCAGCAGTCCTGGGCTGTGGATCCCTCCGCTGCCGAGAGCCACATTTACCCCTCTTCTGCAGTGGCGATGAGATGGGTGAGGAGCTGGTCTGTGGCTGCAGCGACGAGGCGGGTAAGGAGCTGGTCTGTGGGTGCTGTGGCTGTGACGAGGCTTGTGTGCTGGGGTCCTGCCTTAGCGGCGAGGAGGAACGGCGTTGCCAAGGACCACGCCTCCTCCTAGAAGCGTTGGAGGATACCGGCTCGGGCTGGCAGGCGGCCGACATTGCAGGTGGTGAGTGTCTTGCTGGCTGGGGTAAGGAGCCCTGTCTCCTCCTGGAAGAGGAGGTAGGCAGAACAGAGGCTGCAGGCACCTTTTCCCCAGCCTATGCCTGTGGCGAAGCTGGACTAGGCGTGGAGAAGGCTGGTATGCCAGGCTGCAGGACCTCCAATGGCATTGAGGCTGGAGTGCTGAGCTGAGAAGCAGTCTCTGGCTGCGGCGTGAAGCACTGACAGCGGGAGCCCCACTTCCTCCTGTAAGAGGGAGCAGGGGAAGCTGCGGAGGGAAGCTCCTCATCCTCAGCCTATAACTCTGCCAACAATGAAGCTGGTGAATAGTGGACTGGGGCGCCGGACAGCTGGGCCTGTGACGGGCAAGGCGGCTCCTTCGACAAGCCTGGCAGCAGTGTGTCTGTGAGGCCCAAAGCCAAGTCCATGAGGCCGGATGACAAATCTTCATAATCCTGTAAAACTCCCCTCTCAACTCCTCATCAGAAAAGACTGCGAAGTCCGCTGGGTCCATGTTGTGGTTGCGTCATTCTGTCAAGGTGATGTACAGAATCCGGACCCAAATGCAGACTCATAGCTCAGAATAAGAACAAAAAACGAACCTTTATTTAGGCAAGGCAGGGAATCCAATAAGCAGCAATAACAAAAAGTCAAACGAGCCAAACAGGGGAGCAACATGCAGGCAGACTAATGGAACGCAAACAATACAACACAACATGAAACACAAGCAGACTGAGGGTTTAAATACACAAGAGGTAATCAGGGAGATGGGAAACAGGTGGGGAAAACAAGACGCAGCTGAAACTAATTAAGGGTAACAAGACAGGGGAAGCAAAACTAAATAAAATGCAAGAGAGACAAGAGACTATCAAAATAAAACAGGAAAGAACAAAAACACAGAGACAGAAGCTTAACAACTGTGAGGAGAAATATAATAACTACAACCATGGACGGAAACTAAACAGCAAAACTAACTGAACTCCAAATGCCAGAATATACAAATAACGAAACTTATCCTGCAAAAGGAACAAAACAAAAGCTCAAAAACAATAAATGACAAGCAAACCAAGAATCGAAGAAAATAATAAATAAAACTGGAAAGTCCACGAGTCAACCCACTGGGTCAAAATCCAGGACCATGACAAGATGTTTTTCCATATTTTTTAATCACACATTGAATTTAACCATTTACAGAAACTTCCATTAAAATTGATAGTGTACTGGCAGAAAATTACCAGTACATTTTCATTTTTTTAACTGATTTTGTTAACTGAGTGTAATAGTGATCTCTACAGGCTGTAAACCACCTCTTCCCCTGCCAGCTTAATAAGCGATTAAGAAAATGGATGGATGGGTGGATGAATGGATGGGTAATGTTACATAGGGACATAACCCTTTTCTTAAACCTAAGTGAGTAGTTGGTTTGTTTGGTGCCTAGACATAGCCAAATAGCAAGTAAAACTAAATGTAAAAAGTGAGGGAAGGCAAAAATAGTGAACAAGGTAAAAGAAAGTGCAAAACAGAAAGACAGTACCAAAGCAAAAGGGTACCTTGTCTGTATCTCTGACACTCATCAGTATCATCAGTATTTCATATTCTGGGAGGACACTACAGTGTTATGAGACCGACTAAAGCCCTGAGATTCACCCAGCAATTTCTACATGTTAACGTTACAACAATATTTAAATTGCATTGCAATTTCATTCTTATAAATTCTGGAAAACACAAATCATTTGTCTTGACAATCACTCTAGGTTGCAAGTGAGAAGCAGTGTGGGTGGGAAAATATCATTCTGTAATAGCTGTATTAGCCTCCAAAGACGGATATTAGTGGAATCCTTTTGTATTCAAATGAGGAAAATCCATCCTGTTCTTAGCTTGTCTTATTTTTGAGACGCATCAGTCAAAGTTTTTGCTATCCTTCGTCCTATCCCTGAAGTGCATTCTTGTTCTATGTATGGTATCATATAGAGTGGAAGGCCCCATTTATGAACTGGCATTAGGGTTTATTAAACTACTGCTGCTGTGCTCTGGAAGCCCCCTTTGATACGAGATCAAGATAGAACATTCCAGCCTTTGATCTCAGTTTACCCCCACAATACTATATGGGGAGGGAGGGGAAAACAAGCCCAATGTAATTATGGGAGAACTCATTTCTCCTGGCTTCCTGTTATTGAGAACATGCTGCAAATAGGCTGAAGGCACGGTATCAGCAACATTAACAATGTTTCCTCTGACTGTGTGATTGCCTCTTTGATCTGCTGAGAAAAAGTCACACAAACTGCCAGTTCTGCAAGAATTAAAGAGAGAAAGTAAGGTGGGTGGAGATAGTAAGCAAAGCGTGGCACAAGAGAGAACAAAGAGGGGAGGGAGATGCAGACACAAAGGACTCACTAATTCATGTGAATCAGATCTGAGAAGAGTATGAATGGCAATGAAACACTGCTAAAATGTGTTTGGTCTTCACTGATAAAGGTGCAAATAGGAATTTTATGCAAAATGCACAGGCTTCATTTTTTAATCAAAAAATGATAAAGCGTAAAAGAAAAAAGCAATCCATTTCCAGTTTACTGTTGATTAAATATCCAAATTTTAGACACTAGAGGTCAGGACTGGGGATTTGGGAATAGTTAACTAGACATGTAGTTGCTACCCTCGACAGTCAGCGTCATGCTAGATGTTTTTTTGAATTATTCATATTTTATTAATGTACAACATCAGTTAACTGTGGAGTGTAAGGCCATACTCACATTAGATATGGCTGCCTTGTACCGCACTCAAGCACAGTTGTTGCCACTTGTGGCCTGCACACACACTGATTCGGGCCCAGGTTCACATCAGTCTGTGTCATCATCTCAACTCCTCACCTTTTCAAGCGAGCCAGGGCACAGTTTCCTTAACGGCACCCAGGCACGGCAAGCAACGATCACACTAATCAGACTGGAGTTTGGGGGGTCAAACATGCTTGGGCACAGTCAGGATAACCACCTGCCACTAGACAGGGTTGTAGCCCCAGTGTAGCACAGCACTCCTCTCTCTCTCTGATGGGAAGTTGTACATAAGCAACGTCAAAAAGACATGACAACAGCGTGAATCAGTGAGTTCTGCAGAATTTTGATGTAGAAAATGAATGGTTGTGTGTATACTATGTCATATTGAACTGGTATGTGACCACTCAGCACATTCAGCACAGGCATGTAGATGTTAACTTACAAGGAAACAAGGTTGCTCGTGCTTGCACCGCTAATGTTAGCCACACTCCGCAAACTAATCTGACATTGTGTCTATGTATGCAATGTTTTGTACAGTGCAAAGTGCCACACATTTCAGCAGCATTTAAAATATATTGTGGTTATTGAATGTGATTAACAGTTTCAAATGGCAATTAAACACAATATTGTTATATCCTGCATTGGTTGTTTCTATTTGGTGTGTCCGCTCCTTTAAACCAAGAAAGGGTGAGCAGGTGGAGCCTCGGTTTCCCGCTCTTCAGCCAAGCCACTTGCTTCTCATCACCTCATCAGCCACAGTATTAAAGGATCAGCTCCAGCACCCAGTCTCCGCCAGATTGTCTGCTCCCTAGAGTGGTAACCAGGCTCTCAATACTTACCTGAAATCCTGTTGATAAAGCTCTTTGGTGATGTTTTCCCCCCTTGTCCACAGCCTACCTTCGGCCTTATTTGAAGAGTGGAAATCCTATGCCTATCCTCAATCCATTTGCTGAGTTGGTAAATGGTAAATGGACTGGTACTTATATAGCGCTTTT
>VUQI01062914.1:4279-16888 GCA_015106735.1 Paratilapia polleni | reverse complement strand
AACCACTGCTGCTTGCTCTTGCGGGACTGTGTGCCTTTTTCCCAGTAATCAGCAGGTAAACGCTCTCTCATCCAGTCCTGTCTGGGAACTTTCATCTGATTCTCACTGTCAAAGTAGTCGATTATTCTGCCGTCCAGCAAACCCATGGCTGTGAACTCATGGACGCCCGGCAGTCCGACGGGTTTGGAGAGCGCCGTGTAGATGTAATGGAGGGAATGAGTCTCTGACATTCACACAGGTAGGAAAACACAGAAGGATATTTATTTATTCAACACAGCTGAGAAGCACCAGCAGATCTGACTCATATTTAAGATGATCCCTAAATTATTTACTGGGCTGGTATCTTTGAAGATCCATCCAATTATTTAGGCTCATCATGAATCAGACGGCTTGGCCGTTTGGTATTTCCATCAATGAACAACCATTAAACTGAAATAAATAAGCAAATTTGTTTTATTTTTGGCAAAATAAAGATTTTTTTTTTTAACTGACAGTCATAAGACCCCAACCCAAAGTCTTTGCGTTCTTGCTTCTTTTCTGCTGATAAGAACTCTCGCTTGATAAAGGCACACATCTGGAAAAAGCAAAGATGAAATAACGCGACCACTCAACCCGACTCCTTCTGCCCCTTGGCTGCACCTAGAAATTTTTTCTATACAAATTATGAACAGTACTGAACAAAAGGCAGAGCTGGCGGGCCTGAGTCTGACTTATTGGCCACAATGCAAATCAAACTTTCACTATGCACCCCACCCAAGGACTTTATGAAGGCTGAGCACTCTGAGCTGATGATCTGCATTCATCAAGACTGGTTCCAGAACACAAGCTGTACGCTGAGGTGAGCCTGTATCTATATCTAGCTGGTATCTCTCAACCTCACACATTAGCTCTGGTTCTTCTCCACCACAGAGAAGATGTCCATGTCCCAAGAACAAATTTCGGATTGCCAAGTCCTCCGCCTACGGTCCCCCCTGCAGATGGTGGGCACACAGGAGGGCTGGCCCATGTGGCTCATTGGGGCTGGGCCCCACAGAGTAAGTCAAGGCTACCAGGTGCTCACTGATGATCCCCTCCCCCAGGCCTGACCCTAGAAACCCTGTCCCGAGGGAGGCATCGTGTCCATTGCTGTGGACAACATGGCTCCTAGAACCCCCGAGGTGCACAAACCCCTCCACCATGATAAGATGGTGTTTCACGCAAAGTTAAGGAAAAGATTTCCCTTTGTATGCTGACCAAAAATCGAATGTTTCTGTTGTTCAAAGATTTCTGTCACATGCTTAAAAATGTAAACATAAAGCATGACTCTCTATCTAAAAAGGCCGACGACAGACTACAAATAATCTAAAATCCACGTTAAGCATCTGCCCCGGTAATGAAAAAAAACACCCACCATCAATGGAGCTCCGATATCAGGATTCAAGATGACAACGGGTAAGTAAAGAGCATTTTAATCCAGTGGAGCTGACTTGTTAATAAGTGCTAATGCAAACCATGAGATTTGGAGAAAAGAGTGAGTTAAAACTAATCATTTACACTCAACTTGAATTTCTCCTAATAGATAAAACTGGAAAATCAAACTTACATTTGATGTTTAAATCTATTTAAATATTAAAACTCATCTGCAGCAACCTGTTTCTGTATGAAGAAACACACATAGTGTTGTTTACTGTTTACCTTCTCTAATGTGACGAGTTATTTATTTATAAATTATTGATTTATTGATTGGTTATCTTTGGGTTTTGTATTGTCAGTCAGGGAAAGCCAGAAGTCTGAAGAAGTTGCCGTTGTCTTTGTGTAAAGTAACTTTGGTAACACATTTTGTAATACTGAGTCTACTGATCACTGTAACAGGCACAGACTTCCATCTATCAATATGATTTCTTCCATCACAGGTTCATAATTAGCACTGACAACATGATCCCACATTAAACTGTAACACTTTCTTCACTATGATGTAATAATGCTGATTTAGATCAAATCCCTCAGATTATGTGATTTAATGTAATAAGAGCTTCTGCTGAGTCTGTCCTACTGTTAGTCCACAGATCTGTGGGTGCGATCGGGCAGTAAAACCTTTGACTGCTGCAGTGAACAGCAGTGGTGACAGAGGACAGCCTCTTTTAATAGAAACTGATTGTCAAATATTCCTGTTCATCAGCTTTTCTGCTGTTGGACTTATATATTTGGACGTATAAATCAGATAAACCCACTCTCTGAAGATTTTTACAGACCCAAACCTTTCCAACACACTGAACCCTATCAAAGGCCTTCTCTATACTGAAGACAGACTGGCTGCATAGGAATTTTTTATAGTTTATAATATTATATTCTCTCCTAACACTTTGAAAACCCTGCCTTCCAGTCACAGCTGTCTTCTGGTTTTTAATCAGTGATTCCAGGTGTTGAATTTTGTTTCATGTCACAATTTCACCTATTTTAAAGTCAGAATTCAGCAAGCTTATTGGCCGGTATAAATAATAAATAATAAATAATAAATATCTTACGTGACGGAGGAACAAGAACAACAGATGGTCCAGCTGTAAAACAAAAAACAAAACAAAACAACAAAAAATGGATAAAACAGGTTAAAATATGCACATACAAAATAAAATATTTATCTCATCTCATCTTCTCTCTCTCTCTGTATTGTATATATACACACACACACACACACACACACACATATATATGTCGCCCCTCCCTGAGCCTGGTTCTGCCGGAGGTTTCTTCCTGTTAAAAGGGAGTTTTTCCTTCCCACTGTTGCCAAGTGCTTGCTTATAGGGGGTCATCTGATTGTTGGGGTTTTCTGTCTAATATTGTAGGGTCTGTATTGTAAAGCACCTTGAGGCGACTGTTGTTGTGATTTGGCGCTATATAAATAAAATTGAATTGAATTGAATTGAATATATATACTTAGCACTAAAAGTAAGGAAATTTGTGTTTGGTCGATTATTTGATTGTTGTAACAATGCTTCTTGGCAATAAATCTCACACCGTTGGAAAGCCTGTTTATTTCCCTTTAAATGGTGCTACATTTGTAAGGAAAATACATTTGTGGGTTGAGCAGCAGAGTTGAGTATGTGGGTTGCGCCCATGAAGAACTTGCCAAATCTTCTCTGCCAAACAGCTTATTCTGCTGTTGACTCTTGTTTTGAGCTTCTGGAACCCCAGGTGTCTGACAGTCAGGTGTCTGATTGGCACCTAATTAGCAGCACCTGTGAGCATGGACCCTGTTACAGCAGTCAGTTGGTGTCTGCTCCAAACATGCCACGTTTGACCAATCTCGATAGGGCCTGTGCCATAGGGCAACTTCAAGCTAGTGACCAGCATGAGGAGGAGTTGCCAGGCTGTTGTGGCTGTGTGTGGTTCTTCCACATGCTACTGAGGCCCCTGTTTGTTAAATGAATAAATTGTTGAATTGCCAGTATGTCTTGTTTCTTCAGACTTCAATCATCCAATCCAATAAACAACACCAAACAAGAGTCAACAATCAACCAAACACAAATTTCCTTACTTTTTGTGCCAAGTTTCTAAAAATATGAAGAGGTCAAACACAGACTGAAGGCAACACAGCTCCTGCATCTGCAGCTCAATACAACATATTCTAGTTACGGGCCTCTGACCTGCTGTTGAAAGTCGTATTTTCTAATCACTATATCATCTGACAAAAGGAGTAGAAATCCATCAGCTCTGCTTTGTGTTTGAACTTCTGCATTTAAAAGAATGATCATAGAGAAAGTTGAAGGTGACTAAAAGCTATTTCCTTAACTTTGAAGACATAAAGATAAGGATCACAGATTGTGTTGTTTAAAAAAAATGCACTCTCAAACAGTCACATTTGTGGACTATGTCCAGAGATGTGACTGTTTACACATATGTAACCATATGTTGAAATGTAAACCACCCCATTTCAACATATGGCTACATCTGGTCCAGATTAAACTGAGACAGGAATATAATTTACACCTAAAGAGCAAAGCTTCCCAGGTTGTGAAGGGAAACTAACTGCACCTTCAGACACCACCTACAGACAAACTGGACACAAACAGCTGCACTCTGCAGTCCTGTGTAGTCATGAATACACAAAACATACTGACAGGTTAATGCAAATAAAAGATATAATTATATTCATAAACAGAAAAAAAAATTTCACCCCTACTTCATTTAGTCTACTTTGATAAATATTCCTTTGAAATTATGTGGTCTGAATCACAGACTGTATATAAAAGATGGGCATAGCCACACTGATATCTCCCACAGGTTTGTGAAACTCAATTTTAAGCCTCATTTTGGCCATCGCCATAGTAGTTTTGTGGAGTCAAAAGAGACCGCACATAAGTTATCAGCAAAGTGTAGCCAGGTTAGCAAGGATCCTCCATAAATTGTGTGTGGCACAGAGGCACAGATTAGTTAATTAGTGTTAATTATCCATCGACTTTCTTGACTGCTTATCCAACAGAGAGTTGCAGGGGGACTGGAGCCTATCCCAGGCATCATAGGGTGAGAGGCGAGGTACACCCTGCACAGGGCTAACACACAGAGAAAGACAACCTCACACTCTCACATACACACCTATGAGCTGACCAGGAGTTTTGAATCAGGAAAATTCTTGATGTGAGAAAGCATAAAACAATCTCCTTCTCCTAAAACTTTTAAGTGTTTTTTTTTTCTTTTAACATTATGGGCTTTGATTTTATTGAAAATTTCTACTTCTAATCACTTTATTGTAAATTTTTGCAGTGAATCATGGCCAACGGACCTCAAGTAGGAAGCTTTACTGCTGCAGAAGCCTTGAGGCAGATACTTAATGCCCAACGATGAAAATGGCTCAACTGAAGGGGGAAGAGTTGGCATCGGAGAATGAAGACCATAAGTCTGAGTTGTCAGACCATTCTGATACAGAATCTGCAGGACCTGTAACATAGCAGTGTAGCCAGCACATAGCCACACAATTTGTATTGAAAGAAGGTGTTTGTAACCTAAGTAACAGCACAGGAAAGCATGAACCTCACTACTATAACTTCACTGCATTTTTTTGACAATTATTCAGTAATTAGGTATATCATTGGGCAGTCACAATTTTCAGATGCATCAGTGAACTAAGTATTTTGAGGTCAATGATGCAATCAGCAATATGGCTATCACAAAGCTAAATACACTGTTTAGATTATTTATTCATATTAATTAAATCTTGACATGCATGAGATGTTGTTTTTATTCATGAAATTTGCTTTCATGTATAACATTTTACCACAAGATGAAATAGAGATTGCAAAAAAGAAGCAAACTAATTAAATGTTACAAATGATAAAAGTCCAATAAAAAGTATGGATTTTATTCCTAAAATCAACATTGTAGTGATCAACATATTTCCATAAATACCTGATACATCACACACGATACAAAAAAAATCTACATGTAAATTATTACAAAGAATTTTTGTACTTTGTCAGGTACAAAAAACTTCACTTTAATAATACTTGAATTTTATGGCCAGTATTTGATGCATCAGGCTTGCAGGGTTGAGCTTAACCTTCTAGGACCAGACTATACTGACTGAATATACAGAAACTGAACTGCATGATGAACAAAATGAAGGAAAATCATAATTATAAAGAAAATGTGCACATTAAAATGTTTCACATGATTTAACATGATTATTAATAATGTGACAAAGTATCTAATTGTCTGATTATTTAAACTGGTCTCAGGTTCTCTCTGGTCTCTGGTTCAGAAATCTTTGGTGCAGCAGATGCTCTAATCAGTTCCTCAGCAACATCGAAACACTCTTCCCATCTGTCAGCACGTATTTTGTTCTCGACTTCATCGCTCAACCTTTTTCGTGCATATTTCCTCAACTTATCTTTCAGAACACTTTCCTGCTGCTCCAAAATCAGTTTGTAGTACAAATGTTTCGTCTCTGAGCTTGAAGGTTTCTTCCACTCGAATGTTGACAACAGGGCAGGCACAGAAATCATACAGAAGAGCAGAACGGAGCCAATAGTCTGAAAAAGAAACAGAAAGGATTCAATTAAACCACCACTGTCTTCATCAGTTGTTTTGTGGCAGGTTAATAAGTATAGATGAAAGAAAAGCACTCACCCTGGACGTGTTTTTCAGTTCAGTGATGATTACTCGCTCCTCTGCGGTGATCCTGCCCACAGATTTGCAGGGTAGCTGTGCCTGTTGTTCAGAGTGATCGTTCATACAGCAAACATACCAGTCTCCATCAAGAAACACATACACAACCCACAGCAGAGAAATGAAAGCTGCCCTGATAATGTATTGCAAGGAAGAACCCAAAAAACTGCAGGTATGATGCCAGTCTCCGCGACCCCTTGAAATCAGGTGTTTGCAGACTCTCTGGAACGACCTGTCTGTCCACAGTACGAAGATGAATATGATAAAAGACGGCAGGGTCATGTGTAAGTTGCAGTCAAACTGCTGTGGTTTGCAAGTGCATCCAAAGTCTTTGCTAAGCACAATAATAATCACAATGACTGCAACGTAGATCCAGAATTTTCTACAAGCCAAGTTAATCTGTATGTTCTCCATCTTTAATGTGTGTTTGGCATCTGCTGACAACCTGAAAGCTGTACCCGCTGAACAGGAACCACATGAAACCATGTGGTTCCTGTTCCTGAAATCTGCTGTGTGTGCCTGACTTGTGCTGTACTGAAAATGATTCATCCACACTTGAAACTCAAAGTGCCAACTTATATTTTTTGATTATGATCTTTCATATGCTATAACTTGTTTTGACCACCAACCTATTCCACATCCTAAAATGTCCCTTGGAGATTTAGCCAAGATGCATTTTTTTACTCCAGTGAATTATCAGAAAACAGATCGAACATCCAGGGTTCCAATGTCTGTTTCTGTTCCACTGTGTCATAGACATTATATTGGTGTGGTTTTATTACTGAAGCTATGATATATGCCATGATACGGATTCTCACAGTTAGTTACAGAAAAACTGAATGACATTCTGGCTTTAAATTGTGACACATAACAAATTTAGATTAATTAATGAACTGAACAAGCACGTCTTTGGGCTGTAGGAGGAAGCCTGAGTACCCAGAGAAAATCCATGCAAGCACAGGGAGAACATGCAGACTTCACAAAGAAAGACTCCAGCAGGCCTTCAGATTTGAACCCAGTACCATCTTGCTGTGAGGCAATAGTGCTAACCACTGTACCACAGTGTATTAAAAAAAGCACAAATTTTCGACCCACCTCTATGTATTTGAAGGGCCTGTAACACAGAGAATTTACATAGTATAAAGGTAAAATCTTGCATGGCTTCAGTAAATAAACTTAGCACAAAAAGTAAGGAGGTTTGTGTTTGGTCGATTATTTCTTTGCTGTAACAAGGCTTCTTGGCAATAAATCTCATACCATTGGAAAGCCTGTTTATTTCCCTTTAAATGGTGCTACATTTGTAAGGAAAATACATTTGTGTGTTGAGCAGCAGAGTTGAGTATGTGGTTTGCGCCCATGTAGAACTTCCCAAATCTTCTCTGCCAATGCCAAACAGCTTATTCTGCTATTGACTCTTGTTTGGTGTCGTTTATTGGATTGGATGATTGAAGTCTGAAGAAACAAGACATATTGGCAATTCAACAATTTATTCATTTAACAAACAGGGGCCTCAGTAGCATGTGGAAGAACCATACACAGCTAAAACAGCCTGGCACCTCCTCCTCATGCTGGTCACCAGCTTGAAGATTTGACAAGTTCTACATGGGTGGACATGGACAAGTTCTTTTGGATCCTTCCTTTTTCTCCTCATGTTCATTCCATGTTCAAGATTTGATATATAAATATAAAAATACTGTAATATAGTACAGAAAACCCAAGAGACACTTAAGGGTTAACAGAGGAGAGGCAAGTTCAACAAAAATCTTTCTGATATAAAATTAAAGAGAACAAATGTTTGTTTGTGTCCTGTCAGCAGGGGTTAATTTTAGGATGTAGACGGTCTGCTAATGTTAGCTAACAGCTGCAGTAGATATCAGGCTGATGTGAGGAAACAAACAGTGTGAGGAGATGATAGGTCCTGACTTCTGTACTGAATTGTGACTCCACGTTTTTGTTCTTTTTTTTTTTAACTCTCTGGGCCCTTATTGTATGTTTTGTTGGTGTCCTGCCATAATATGACTAGGATAAAGATATCTGTACCCTCCATTTACTAAATTCAACATCTTGAGACACATTTCACCGTCTCTGTCCTTCACACAGGTTTGCCTGACAGAGCGGCTGCTTTCTGTTCCTGCTGGCATCTGTTCTTCCTCTTAATTTGTTCCTCTTCGATTTGATTTGACCACAAATGCATGACTGAACATAAATGTGGTCTAACGTGAGAATCCATTATGAAACCAACTGCAATGCTTCAAAAAACCTCCATTAAACTTTGCTGATTGATGCTGGTGCAGAAAAGAAATGTGGAGATTTGCATCAGAAGCTAGGGTAATTATAGGTATAGGCAAGGTGTGTCAGCCTAACCAGATGTGTATCTTGTCCATTCTGTCAAAAGTTAAGAAAATATTTTTTTTGTTGTTCAACCAGTGAGAAAACAGCACAGAAAATACATGAACATAACTTTTTATTTGTGATGATTTTATCCGTGAAGGCGAGGGGTTTGGCCAGAGCCTGCTTTTATGTTTATACCTGTCTGTGTGTGTGTGTGTGTGTGTGTTTTACTGTTGAAGAGAATAAAGTAAAGGTGCATATGTTAATTCTTGCAGTTGCCACTGTTCTTTAGCTTGTCAGAAGCCATCCTATAGCTGCTACACATGGGTTGGAACAAATAACTGTTCTTAATATTAGTTTAGTCATGATATTTATTATGCTTGTTTTTGTCAGAGATCATATACAAAATTCTCATCCCAGAGACACAAGTACCTGAACAGGGAGTCAAACCAGGAACCTTAGGGTCACTTGTCAGCTCCTCTAAGGTTGCACAATCCCACCCTGGTTAAAAGTCTTCAAATCACCTACAAATATCAGTGTAACACCATAAAATGCTCATTGTCAGAACATTAGCATTTTCAGTTATGAAAAAAAAAATAACAGAACAAATCAACCAGGAAAAAGTAAAACTAGTTCAAAATGAAATGTAGTGAAGGAAGGAGGAACTTGGAGGAAATGCAACAACTTAAAATAAAAAGTAAAAGTTGAAGCACCAGTGAGTGCTACACAGATTACAAGTGTGTCAAGCTTACAAACAAACTGATGAACAGAAATGTTTAACAGACAAACATGATGTTTGTTTAATTCAATTCAGTTTATAAAGCACCAGGTCCAACAGTTGTCATCTCAAGGCACTTTATTTAATAAAGACCCTACAATATTAGGGTGCTTATGTGTAATTGTGCACCAGTCTCATCCAGTTCATCAAATGTTGAATTTGCTTCCCGTGTAATCAGGTCTTCAGCAGCGCTGAAGCATTTTTCCCATTGTTCAGCATCTAGTATTTCGTTCAGTATATCGGTCAGTTTTTCTTTCACCTTTTTCCTTAAAACCTCTTTCCGCACCATCCCCTCCTCCTCCAAGATCAGTTTGTAATATGTTTTCTTTCTGTCAAAGTGAATTGATATTCTTTCACAGCATTTCCTCCATCTAAAACATGACATCACAGCTGCTGCAATGATGACAGCCAAGAGTAAAACATAGCCACACATCTGAAAAAGAATATGTTTATATTATTACAATATCACAGGTTAAAACACATAATGTGTACAAAGGAAGAAAAACACTTACCCTGGACTTGTTCAGTTCAGTGATGAGTAATCGGTCCTTAATAGTGAGCTTCCACTTGTCCTTGCAGGGTAACTGTGCCCCTTCTGTTCCATTAGAGAAATTGTTCATACAGCAGACATACCAGTCGCCACTGAAAAACACATACGCAGCCCACAGCACACTAACTAAAAGTGCCTTGAAAAAATGACGGAAGAAAGAACCGCAAAATCTGTAGCATTTAGAAGCACATGCACCATCACATGTGTATCTACAGACTCTCTGAAAGGAACTGTTGGTCCACAGCATTAAGATGAAAATTACTGCACAGGGCAGAGCCGTGTAAATGCTGCAGTCACACAATTGTGATTTGCAAGTGCATTCAAAGTTCCTGCTAAACAAAACAGTGATGGTAAAAATCACAATGATGGCAATGTAAGCGTGCCGTTTTCCTGAAGCAAAATTTGTGATTAAGGTCTCCATCTCTGATCTCATCTGCTGGAATCCTGCTTATACCTTCTGAAAATATACAGTACCATCAGGAAACCATGCACTTCCTGTTTTCAAAGTATATACACATGTAAAACTGTAAACATCCTGATTTTAGGGGTTTGTGTTGCACCTTTAAGCAGTCAAGATTTATCCACACTCTGCTCCAAAGACCTCATCGTCTCTCAGGGTCAAAGCAAATCAGTGCAGTTTAACATGATGTAAATTTGTACCACTGACATGTTGGAAGCTGTCTTGACAGAGGTGACTTTTAAGGTGACAGAACCAGAGAGTTTTAGCTGCGATGCAGCATTCAGTTTCATATAATTCATGGTCTGCTGGAGAATAAACTGCTCCAATAAAGAGTCCATGCTGGCAGTTTTGGAGCATTACTGTAATCACATTTGTCAGCATTGCTGTTTCTAACATCAGTTATTAATGAAACAATCATGACACCTGTGCTACATACTTCAATTACATGAATACTGTGCAGACAGGGAAAAAAAGTTCCCACTCCCAATGTGGAGTTCCTCTAGTGCCAAATATTGCAGTTCCTCTAGTGGCCACTTGAGGCTGGCTCCAATAATGAGTTAATCCCCATAGACTCCAATGTTAAAATGGCCAACTTTAGAGCAGAAGTCAACATATTTACAGCCTGGTACAAAACCAGTTTTGGTCCGTATTAATAATTTCACCAACCCTTTAGCTACTCTGACAGTTGTTCTGACCCTACATTTTTAATCTTTGAATATTTACCCTACATAAATAGGTTATAAAAATGAAATAAACCCTGGTACAACAATGGTTAAATAGAATTCTGATCTTTTACAGACTGCCAACAAAACATTAGAGAACTGATTAAGAGTAAGATAAGATAATCCTTTATTAGTCCCGCAGCCGGGAAATTCCTCTTGAAAATAAATAAATATGCAGTCCAATTTTCAAGCTCCTGTCAGTGCCACTTTTCATGTAATATGACTGATATCACACTATACCAGTATACGTCGGTCCTCCAGTGGCGCTGGTGGTGCCCTGTATCCATTAGTGATTAAGCCACAGGCCTATCTCAAGTCACTTTCATTACATCTGTCCAGAAAACATTTCTAGAAAATCTTTTTTCCAGGTATTTCTTGGCCCTACCTTGAAGTTTCAGCTTGTGAAAGTCTTCCTTATCTTGGCCATGGTTTTGAGAGCTTGCCACTTTACACTTTGACACTTCAGGTAGATGGCAGTTGTGGAATATCTTGGCATTGAAGGATATTTCCAATTCCTGGTTGGTTACAGGTTGAATTTGTTCCATATGTCCATTAATTCCAACAAGCATTAAAGTTTATATGGTCTGGAGCTGGAAAATGTGCATGGAAATAATAAGGTGAGAAAATTATTTACTTAACAATGGTGCATGCAGCATAGTGTTACATTGATTTTATATTTGAATATAAACAAGAACAATAAAAGAGCCACATGGTATAAATCTTTTGTTCATGAATGTTTTTATTGCATGAATTTTGGCAGCTTCCTAAAAGTAAACACTGACATGACCAATCCCCACATGGACTTGTTAAACCTTAATATTTAAAAATACACACGAAAAAATTAAATTATCCTTCAAAAGCAAAAACTTTTCAGGCTGACAAACCACGACCACATGAAAAAAATGTATCATGTTTTTTTCTATATTTTATCTACAGAAATAAAGTAAAGCATGCTGCCACAGGAAAGACATCAACATCTGAGCAAATACTTCATGGAGTAATGTTGCTAAGTGACAATCTTCTATAATATGATACCTTATATCCTGGAACCCACATTAAATGTATAATTAGGATAAAAGCCATGACAGATGTGGAAGTAAATCTCCCAAAACCCAGCTGTTACATACACTGTACATATAAATACAGCCAGCAGAAGATATGTAACAGCAAAGAGTGCAAATATAAAAACAAGAAATGTAACAAAAACAGCTGCTTTAAAGCAGTGATGCTTAAAGAACGAGAACAAAGACAAAGGCTGAAATTCTCACCCTGGTAAAAGCAACACAAACATATAAGGTAGCCTGAAAGATTTAAATTAGAAATACAAAACTTTTTACAGGAAATTTCTACTAAGGATTCACTTTAGTAACTACTTAATATTGGCTGACAACTATTCTAATCCAAAATGTATGTAATTTACTGAAATTTAAAAAAAATGTTTAAAACTAGAATTTAGCAGGTTTTGTTCTACTGGCTCCATTCTCTTAACGTCTGATAAGTAAATCCAACATTTAAATTACTTTTTAATTCTCGTCTTTTATTTAATTAAAATGCATTTTGAATATTTGTGTGTATATATATATATATATATATATATATATATATATATATATATATATATAATGTT
>VUQI01062913.1:14802-25008 GCA_015106735.1 Paratilapia polleni | reverse complement strand
CACCATACCTACCACGTACACACACACACACACACACACACACACACACACACACACACACAAGCCTATTTGATTGCATCATTGTAAATGTAAGGGCTCTTATTTGCAATCAATTCCAGCAGAAACAATTCCCACACTTCCTGAATGTGTCTAGTTTTTATTACAGAATTTACACACCCTTTTGATCATATACTAAGTGTTCGGTATGTGTGTATGTCTGTTCGTATAATTGCATTGGGTGGGAGGTTCACTTTAATCACAGGAGTCATGTCTGTGTTCCACAGAGGTACGATACTCCCAGAATCTAAGCTAAGATGTGTTCACAGTCAGGTAGATAAGAGTTACTCCTTTTCAAACCTGCATTTCTTTGTCCTCCAGTGTTGTCTGCTCGCCGTTGCCTGACATCTGCTTACAAGGGCAATGCTTTGTCCACCAGACTCACACATACACACAAACACTAAAGACTTGAAACTGTGAAAGAGTCCAAGAAAGAGAGCAACAGGAACTCATGATACACGATTTTATCTCCTCTGGTTTGGAGCAGACACTCAGAGCTACCTGGAGCCATACAGAGTCTATTTTAAATCTTTGTTTATGATGTTTTGTTGTTCTTTTTTTTTTTTTTTTTTTTTTTTTTTTTTTGTGGGTTTGTTTTTTTTTTTTTTTTTTTTTTGCTGCCTTTGATAATTTTGTTACTGCTGCAGTCATTCTCTGTTCACAAAGACCACTTCAAGGACTGCAGCTGACAAAAGAAATATAGCAAGAAATTAAGTAAATAAGGCATGCATTAAAGGATAGAGTAACAAATTCGCTGTTCACTTGTGCAAAATCGCTGTGATCCTCGATAATGCTGCAAATAAGAGGTTTCCTTTTCAAGAATATCCAACACTGTCCTCTTTCCTGGAGATATATTTTATTCTGTCAACTGTAAATCAGACTGATTCAAAATATTTTATATAAAATATTAGAATATACAAGAAATGGGAAATATAGCAAGGGAGGCATTTTTACCCTGAAAGGCTGTGTTGAATAGTTTTAGCTTCCTCTGCAACCTGCTAAATAACCTCGTTATTAATAGTTAATATAGTGGATATTTCACACTAAGCCCCACAGATTGTTGCGTTGAAGGCCTACCTGAGTCTGTGTGAGCCCCAGCTTGGCCGCGAGGTCGGCGCGCTCTGGCAAGGCCAGGTACTGGGTCTGCTGGAAGCGCTGGTGCAGAGCCTGCAGCTGCAGACTTGAGTAGATGGTGCGAGGCTTACGAATTTTCTTCCCCTTGCCATTTAGACGAATATCCCTGTTTTCAATCACCGTGGACTTGTCATGGTCTTGAAGATGAAACAGAGAATAGGGTTCAAGCGAAGAAGACGTCTGATTTATGACTTTTCATGTTGCACGTCAAAACAAACAGTAAAAGTCACATTTGAACAGACTTTCAGCGTGACCTCCGAGCAACACTAACCCTAACTCTAACACTGAGGAGTAGCTCAGTTTTACAGCCTTAAAACAAACAGATTACAGTGCCTGGATACTGCAGCTGACAGGCCCTGTGCCGCGACACAAAACACCAGGGCATAAAATCCCTAAAATATTTAATTTGAGTATCAGATATTAATCTAAGGTCCCGGACTCCAGCTTAATCTGGACTGAATGTTTTAGTGCGAGCTTCGTGTGGTAATGCTTACCACTCTAAGCTATCTAGATCAGGGGGCCTTAATGCCAACAACAGACGCAGCAAATTATTATACACACAGGAATGAAAGGATTGTTTTATTCTGGCACTGTTGTGTTAATGTGCATTAACAATGATGGTAACGAGTTCCTGGCTCCTGAGGCAGGCCCAGAGCACACTTGGAATTACACACATAATATTATGTATAATTAAATTAATGACACCGTCTACCAACATCCCACCAAGACTTAATTCTTATCTTGTTTTTACATTAATAATAACTAATGACCCAGTGTAAATATGCCTCTTGACGCCCTTTTCTTCACTAAAAGTTGTTTGTAGTACGAAGAGAAACAAATATTTTATTTTCATTAACTCGCTAAACTTTGAAATGCACTTTTTTCAGGCCAGGTAAAACGCGCGCCACGTGCGTAATTAGGCTTAAGACAAATTATTTTATGGCCGTTAATGATACAACAATTCAGTGACTTTCTCACATACCTGTCTGATCTAATCTGCTGTGGGCCAGACTGGTGCTGTTGCTGTGGTTGCTGTGTTGGTAGGGCAAGTAAGCAGACGGGGGATGCGTGTTCACCGTGCCTGGGTAGGCGTAGCCCAAAGAGCGGCCATAGGACGTAGTGCCAGGAAAAGAACTTTCGTGCTGGGAATGTCCAGCAGCGTGCAAGCCTTGAACGGGGTAAATGTGAGAGAGTCCGGAGGAGTGCTGCTGGTGCGCCGGGTGTCCGTGTCCAAACTCTAGAAATGCCGATTTGGAGGGATCTGAGCCATTCAGACAGTCAGGCATAAAACCCACAGACATCATTAGCTAATACGAAAGTCCATAAACCGTCGCTCTGAAGAGGGTTTCATGAGTTCTGTCGGACAGCCTGGAAGAAATCCACGCGTAAGTCCAATGCATTATTCACGAAAAAAAAATTCCCGGGAGTTATAAGATAGCATGCGCATGTTCACAACTGTTTTGGAGGCAAACTCAAATAAAAGCGAAAGGATCCTTCTTTACATCAAGAACAGAGCTCACATGGTTCGTCAAACACCTCCTGCTTACAGAGCTTCAGACTCATACTGGCTTCCATCTGCGAGCTCTCTGATTGGTCTTCAGCAGCCGGCTGTCACTGAAGCTCCGCCATTAACTTCATTAACATATGATAGGCCTAGAGGATGCAGCTCTACAGTCCAGAGGCACCTCCTTCCATAGATTAGGAAATAAATATAATTACTATTTACTCTTCTCTCTTAAGTAAAATAAACAATAACTCCCTGACAACAGTCTCCTTTGGAGAATTTGAAAACCAATAGAAAAAAATGCCCAACTAAATATCTTTTACTTTACTGAATATAATGTGTTTTTGTCCTGCCATGTGCCGGATGTTCTTTTATAGAAGGGATTTGAAGTTAAATCGATGACTAATTCGGGGATTTCAGCGACCAAAATGATAATATTTTGATTATTATAAAATAATAATAATAATTTTAGCTCATTTATATCTAGTGTTAATGATCAAGATTAAAATCCGAATTAAGAGTTGTTCCCTTCGTCATGTTTTTGCGCTTATTTCCGGTCCTAATAGTCTAAATTAACGCAATTTAATAATAGACTCAGTGCAGCAATAAATTGCCAAGTCTCTTAAAAAGTTTCCCTAAATCGAATGAATGACAAAAAGTTTAATTTCTAAATTTGAACAGTGTATCCTTCTACATTCTGTGCTGCCAGCTAATAAAAAAATAATGTAGCCTAAAAGTTTCTAAACTAACTCTAAAATTTGTGAGAAACACTTTTCAATATTAGGAAGTCTTTAATATTACTGCAAGCACTTAAAAACATACATGGAAATATGCAAAAGGGAAAAGAACGACATAAATAGTCTCCATATGCTCGTTTATGTTTGATTGCTTACAAAGCAAACATATACTTTAAAAGTTGTAAGTGTAGCACCAGTTTTTTCATTCTTATTTTCACCATATTAACCAGTATAATGCATGTACAGTAATCTTAATTAAAACGTAGTCATGGACGTGCCAGAATATATAGAGGTTTGGTGAGATACATTTTTAAGTGGTGCGTAAATGCTCCTGGAAGTGCAAAGTTTTCACATGATGTCTGCGGTTGCTCTAGATGTGAATTTGACACATATACATTTTCATGCCATGGTAACCAGAAGGGGACAGCGATGACAAAGAATGAAACAGTCTGGGATTTGATTTCTGTTTTCTGTGAAACAAAACTGCTCAGCTAACGTGTCACTCATATCATTTCTATACATGCTAAGGTTTATAAAATGAAGGGAAACTTGCCAAAAGAGGGCAGAATTGTAACTGCATGGTCACCAAAACTCACAAGGTGCGTATGGATATAGTGTTTAGAGAAAACTGTGGCAACAGGCCCAAAGAGTAATCCTGTCTCTATATTTCAGCCTGTTTCACTTTGGAGCAGCAGTCCACGGGTGGAGAAAGCTACTGCGGCTACTGAGGCTTTATTTTCAATAAAACCATGTTTTACAGTACAGTTTGATACCGATCTCAGATAAATCACATATAAGCTGCAGTGAAATTATAAACAGAGTGTTTGGTGGGTTGAGTGTGGTGCTGAGCTGCTGTCCAACCCCGTCATTTTGGTCATGTCCTACCCTGCCTGCAACTACTGGGAATCCAGCGGCATTAAAGGGCCTGCTGGGGGCTGGACTGCTTCCCAATTTCCCCACAGGCCTCAGCCATGCAGCCAGCCAGAACAAAGCCACAAATTATTATCACAGTAAAATTTCAGTCACAATAAAAAAATAATAAAAAAAAGTCTACAGTAAGGCCAGTTTCATATTGTGGGCTACAGTTTTCTGACTTCACACATAAGACCATGCAGCTGTAAATCTTCACTGGGAAATTAGAGAATGCAATACTGTGTCTATTAGCAATTTACTGTGACATTATTGGTGTTATTGGTGCAATATGGCATTTGGAGCTGAAGGGAACTGATGTTGCTTTGGGAGCAGGTGTTGCTTTTATAGCCTATATGTTATCATCAGGAAAACACCATTGCAGACCAAGTTCATCGTCTCAGTGTAAGCTTTTGAAGTCATAGTGGCCCATATATATGTACAGCTCTTCCTGGATGCGTATCAGAGCTACGGTAAGAGAGAGAACGCAAGGTGAGGAGACCCTTTAAGGCTTGTAATTATGCCTGTATTACCGGTGAAGAACAAAGGCGAGCCCTGCAGTCATAGGACAGGGATGGATCCTCGTCGTTACTCAATTAATACACGCACAGGGATGACGTTAAAAACATTCACACTCCTGAATGCACCCCAGACTTACTGGCGTCTAGTTTGCTGCACAGTGCGCATGAGCATAGCTGTGCAGAGGTGTGTTTGACATAGGTGTTCCTTTCTCTTTCTCACACACACACACCAGTCGAGTTTGTCCATCACGCAGCTCTGATGCAGAGTGACAGTGTTCTTTGTGTACACACCAAAAGCGCATTCCCAGGCAACTGCCGCAGCTGTGATCTTCCCCACTGTGGCACGTCGTGTTTTACAAGTAAACTTCTGTTGCTGGGGCTGAGCTGAGGCCTAGATACAGACTGACAGTCCATGACCCCGCACACCCCGGCAGGATGCAGGGATTTATTATCATAGGCTCAGCTCACCACATAATAGACATAAATAAAGACCCACATGTCCAATTTAAGCAGCACAGCATGATGGCTCTGAAGCTGAGGTGTGGTTTGACACAATTATCCAACTAGGAAATGGATCAGAATCAAAGTGAGAACAAGCTGTGAGAAACATGAAAGTATCTCTTAGAGAAAACACGTCAGCCTTTTTTCTTTTCTTTTTTTAAGGAAAACTCAAAAATGAGTCACTGGCAAGACTATATATATTAAATATGCGTGTTTTTTTTTTGTTTTTTTTCGGTGTTAAGATTGTATACACTTTGACTGAATGCCTCCCTTCTTTGCAATTATACAATAAGAAGGTGTCTGTCTCTGGAACATCACTGAACAAGGCGGCTGTGTTTCATCTGTTCTTTTGCATCAACAAAGCTAATGCAAACAATAGGACTGACATTTTTCTGACTGTTTTCTGCCTCAGGAAAAAAAAGAGAAGAGAAGAGAAGAGAAGAGAAGAGAAGAGAAGAGAAGAGAAGAGAAGAGAAGAGAAGGTGCCTAAGCAGTGCAGAGGATGAACAGCCTAATCTCTCCTCCAGGCGCCATCATCACACAGGAACACTAATATCTGGACGGCCGGAGTCTCATTCCTCAAGTGCAGCCACGTTGCTGGTGATGAGATGTGCCTTTGCTGGCAGCATCTGAGGGCCCAGAGAGTTCAGCAGTGTCACATGATCAGCACCATTCCAGTGCTTGGCACATACAGATCTAACGTTTACACACTGGCTCATCTGACTAAAAATGAAACGCACCTGCTTATTGGATTATTTTTTCATCACTCTGTTTCTTTATGTAATTTGACTCTGCTATTTGAAGCATGTATCTTCAACAGAGAGGACTGACCGCAGTTTGAAAAATTTCCCGTTCATTTAAATGTTATTTATAAATGCATATGCTGGTGAATAGTTCACCGCTTCAAATTTATGATTCTGTTTTAATTCTACCTTGATCATGTCCCAGTTTTCACATGAGTAAACTTTTAATGAACTTTTCTTTTTTATTAAAATTAAGGCATACAAGGTATTTAATTTAAACATTTTACATTTTTTGTTTATAAATATATGATTTAAAATACTTTTTGCTTGACCCGGTAGTTTTGTGAAAACCCAATGTTTGCAGTCCAGTTATTATTATTATTTTTTTAATTCCTTTAAATTATTTGATTCTGTTTACATTCTGACTTTTGACCTTTTGTTTAATTTGTTATTGAGTTCATTGTGTTTTGGAGCCATAAATAAATAAATAAATAGGTCCGTGTGCTAATAAACAATTAAATGAAAAGGAAAAACTGCAGTTTACTCAGCAGCTTCAAATAATACCAATGCAAAGCTGAAACGAATTTTTTGTTTACCACAAATAATTAATTGATTTAAAAAAAAAATAAATCTTTATGAAATATTACGATTAAAAATAACCCAACATCCAAAAAATATATATTAATAATAGCAGTTATTATTATTAATAGTTAATTTCTTCAAAGGACGCCTTTTTCTGCAGTAAAAACTGAAAGCAACCATTTCGATTTTAAACCGATCGGTTTAATCAGCTGTTTGTCACCATTCGGCACAAAAACAAAGAAGAGGAGCGAAAATTAGATCGAGGCTATACACAAAACATGGAGAAAATAGGTAAAAAATAAAAAAGAAAAAAAAAAGTATAAGTTGAAGGCAAAATTAACATCAAAAACTGAAGTGATTCGGAGTGAATATTAATGCGTGGGAAATGCCGGAATGTGTCTGGTTTTCTGGACTCGAGCTTTGAATTCATCATTGGCGTAATTGTTGCCAGACAGAAGATGACAGCAGCATCGCCCACTGCCGCTGACGGTTACACTTAAACTTTTAACTGATTGGTTAAATACAGACGCCTTGGCAACTACGAAAAAAATAATAATGAAATAAATAAACAACTTTCTGTAAACCGTTAACCACAATACGCATATCAGCCATCGTGGTGCAGCCTGAGCCGGATGTCACACGGGTGCATCAGATTTAAATGGCTTCATTTGTGGAGACCGGTGGTCATATGTGTAAATTATACATTGTTGATTTTTTTTCCCCTTAGCATTCTTCATTGGTCTGGTGGCGGCTCAAAATGCTCATTTGGTACCAATTCTGATTGTGGGCGCTGCCACACACACACACACACACACACACACACACACACAGTCTCTCTCTCGCTCTCACTCTCTCACCACACGTTTTACTTTCAATGAAAATGCCGCGGTGTCAGGCAGTAACCTGTCTACATGGATGCAGTGAGAGCCCAGCTGATGGACAGGCAGTAGGACAGCAGTGGCAGTGTATCGAGTTACTGCTTGGCTGGAGCTGCAGTAACACTATGTGCCTGCTCCACATCTGGAACAAAGAAGCCAGTCTGGGTCTACCCTTGGTGTTTACAGCTCTGTTGTTTTTTCACACTCCTCGCAAAATCTTGCCCAAACACACATTCCAGACTCACCAGCTCAACATGGGGGAAAAAATATACTATATTTTTCCACTGTAAATCTTGCCCCCAGTACCAGGGGAGGCGGGGAGAACAACAAAAGCTTGAAGCTGGCATGGATCAGTGGGGCGACAAGAGGGTGACAAGAGGCTGTTCAAAAGAGAGAGATGTCTCTGTGTGAGAATCCTGTCTGGCTGGGTGGCTGACATGGCATGAGTTTAACTGAGGTCAAAAACAGCTGAAGGAGTGGCATCACAAGCCTTTACATCCTTTCGAAGACACGTGATGTTAGACTGATGCAATATTCCTATTTATCAACAAGGGATGACTCACTGAAATAGAGTACAACTGCACAGGCAACATCTTTAGGCCATAAATATCCTCCTCAAACAATAAAAAGATTCACAATGCTAATAAAGTCACACGAAAGGCCCGCAGGTTTAGCAAGCTGCAGATGTTTAAACAAGAAAATAATTAAAATGTGCACAGCATTTCAGATTTCTTTGGTTTTCTCTAACTTGAGAGCTGATGGAAGGAGGTGAAAATGCTGAACATACTAGACAATGATTTGCCCAGGGGAGTCACAAATGCACACCCAATCAACACACAATGACACAGGGCTCAGGGTTGCCAGGTTTAGACACTAGGTTCTGTTAAAGACCGGTTTACCAGGTCCAAGGATTATCCATCTGAAATTACCTGCCCCTCTGGTAACTTGAACCCCCTTTGTGGTCTGCAGGGCAACTGTGTGCAAGACAAGCGTCGGTTTGAAATGCCAGAGGTGATGGGGATGACAAGTCTTGGAGGATGGGACACCTGTCTAAGCAGCACAATGGGTCATATGGCCAGTGTCTCCAGCTCAAGAGACATAGCTGCACAATCTGGCACCTTTATCTCCCATCAAAGAGGGTCTTCTGAGAATTTCTGACAAGGAACATGTAAACTAAGTGTCAAAACAGGTTTCCAGTAAAGTAGAAACACCTACACCAGATCTCCTATTATATGTGGATATCCTTTAATAAGGGAATTAATATTTGGCCTCATATACAGCTTTCACAGCCGTGAGGTCAAAGCTCTTTCTTTACAGCTCTTCAGTGGGAACAACTTGACAGGATCAAGTTTAGCTCCTGACAACAAGCCCTAGCTCTGTCAAGTGTTAAGTTCCATTGTGACCTACAACAAGACACAATGGCCCCACAGCACCCTGCCTCTGCTGGGCTGCCTATCAAATGACAACATCTCTCAGAGAAAAACTTGGCAAATTGATATTAAGATGTGTATTGTATTTATCATGTGATCTTTTTTAAACTTAAATGTAAAAAAAAACATAATCAGTGCACTTTAAATATAAAATGGGATTGGTCAAAGTGTTACTGAAATAGGTAGTAGAAATATATCTTATTTATACATGAGGATGTTTGAAGAGCCCCATATTTTCCTACAAACTTTCTTTACACTTACACATCTACAGTACACAGGAAATCAGACTATTTAAACAGAAATAAAATCAGTGTAGAAAACCGGAATAGAAAACACAATTTTCAGGCTCATGTGCAGCCCTGTGACCTATTACAGATTTATTATCTGAAAAGTGGAGCTGCATAAGAATTTTAACTTGTGTTGGATAATTGTTTTGCAAAGTGGGAAAAAAAACAAACGTATCCACCCACTGGGGTGACCCCTTGTGAATAATACTTAAGTAAAAGTTATAATCCTAGTTAAGTAGCTTAATAGAGCACAGGTTGTATGGTCAAGATATATTTAAAGTACCTAAAGTAAATGTACTCATTATGTGGAATGACACTTTTCAGAATCATATATTATTGGATCATGATGTGTATATCTCTTTAATGTTGCAGCTATTGATTACTTTAATTGCTTACATATTGCTTGGGAGCTTGATCTATAATAATGCAATTTATCAGCAAAATAATAAGTAACTAAAGCTTTAAAATAAATAGTACGGAGTACAAAGCACAGTAACTACATCCAAAACATAGTGGAGTAAAAGCAGAAAGCAGCATAACATGTAAATACTTAAATAAAGTACAAGTACATTAAACCTCAGTAAAGTGCTTGAGTAACTGTACTCAGTTACATTCCTATTACTCATGGGAATTGTAAGATTAACAGTACTCTAGTCCAGTGGCTTTGGTGGGGTGCACTGTGGGGGCAATCATATTTCTGGACACTGATGCAATGTATGGTTAACTTGTTAGGAAATTACTAGTAATTTACAAATCCAGCATATATGGAGTGACAGCACTTAAGAGAAATGTTTGTGTCCACCTGATGAATAAATAAATAAATAAATATATGTATGTATATATATATATATATATATATATATATATATATATATATATATATATATATATTTTTTTTATTTTTCTTAAAAAAAAAAAATAAT
>VUQI01062913.1:0-14782 GCA_015106735.1 Paratilapia polleni | reverse complement strand
TGTGTCCACCAAAAAATAAATAAATAAATAAATATATGTATGTATGTATATATATATATATATATATATATATATATATATATGGGCATATAGATTACTTCTACTTTTAGCTCTGCTTTGGTCTCTACCAGCTCAGTGCCCGATTCTGTACCTGCCATTTTTTAATTTTGTTTTTTATAAATTTCACATGTATTGCTGGACCGGTAGCATACAGTGAGTATATTAAAGGTATTTAGCTGACTACTAGAAGTGGGAGTGAACCAAAACAATACATTTTGTGGCCTTAAAACCAACAAAGTGAGTTTAAGAAGGTTATAAATCTTCATAGAGCTGAGAGGGACAACATCTGGTGATAATTCTCTGTGGAGTTGTCACAACAAGCAGCAACTTTCAGTACAAGTATCCATGAGATCCAATGTTAATATAAAGATATTGATTATAGCAGCTGTAATCACTGCACCAACATTGATGATTTTCCTTGAGAATAAATTGACAAATGAAGAGGAGTCTTTTTTTGTGTTAAACAGTCATTAATAAGTGAACAGTCCTACTACTCAACTAGAAAGCTGTTCTAAGATTAAAGTTGCTCCCTTGACCCTGGTTTCATTGTGACATTTTGCTGCAGTACTTCAGGTGTTTAACCTTGTCACATTAAAGCGTTTGTAACTGCAGGGCTAGATGACTGGGGCCAAGATGGGGTAGGGATTCAAAAAGGCCTGCGCACCCAGATCATCAGATTGTCACTGGCCGCCTGAAGCCTGGCAAGAAACATCAAAGCCTTCGAGACTGGCTCGTTTTATCTTTGAACCTCACCAAAACACGCCCTCTCTGCTTCCTCCCTGCCTGCATGTTTATACCACCAATTTAATTTGATAATTAAAAAAAAAAAAAATTTATAAAGAGGAGAACACAATCAAATCAAGTGGAAAGATAAACATGAAAATCCTTTGAGGCTTTGTTTGCAGACTTGTAGCTTTGTGTAGATGTCTGACATGTCATGCCATCCCTCTGACAAGGCACGGAGACGGTCTCAGTCTGAGCAAGCCCGTTCTCAGAGGGAGCAGCCTTCCATCAGCTCCTGGCTAAGATTGATGGCTGTGAAAGAGCTACCTGAGGCAGAGATCAAAGTCAGACAGGATACATACGCCTCAGCATTTAACTCTTTCATCCCTTACCTATTCTGTGGGACTCATCGTGACCCTTCACCTGTCTGTCTGTTTGACCTCTATGTGAGGAATGGCACTGGCACTGAGCGAACATGAAATGTTTCTTTATTGGACAAAAACTAAGCAGAGAGTTTAAAATTTAAAGAGTGGAAATTTCCTATCTGATGCAGCTCCAACAGAATTAAAAGTGGAGTGGACGTGATTCTTTGGTTTTATTATAGGTTTCTACTCCTCACCACAATAAGCAGAACCCTGGTTTCTCAACTTTCATCTCTCCTCACAGTGGAGGCCAGTTGCGAGGGCTATTTGCATTCCAGCAGCGAGAGTGCAGACAATTAAGCCATTTCCCCTCCAATCTATCTCACTCCAGCCAGCTATCCCAGCATCCCGGTAGATCAATGGGAAGTGCAGCTGTACAGCCCATGTGTGCCAGGCTGTGTGACGAGAGAGGAGAAGATTGGGGTTAAAACCCTCCTGGCCCTCAGATTGGCTCCATACCTGAGTCAAAGCACAGACAAATCAGCAGCTGTTGCCAGGCAGAGCAGGGAAACAGAGGTTCTCACCCCATCTGTAAAAGCATTACATGGTTCCTGGCTCCGGTCCACTGTTTATTTTCTTAATGATTTGAGTTCAAGCATCTGCATTTTGTATTTAGCATCTTGCAATTGAAAGGAGAGAGTTAATGTAGACACAGGTTAATTTTGCCACCTGTTACACATAAAAGACACAGCCTCTGCTTCCATCACAGTACATCTCTGTGCTTTTTTCCCCCCCAGGCACTCAGGCTGGCCACTCCAAAATCAATTAGCCAAATCACATATCACCAAAGTAGCTGAGTTCTGTTTTCAGTGGCCAGGCCCCTCGGGTGTCACAGAGTCATCTTAAAGGTGCAGGCGGCGAGTCTTGGTTTAAGTTGCTTGGGATTAGACCAAACAAAGAGCCATAGATATCCAGCCGCACCTGTGCAACTTGCTCCTCAAGGACCGCTAACAGTGAGATGCTTTGGTCCAAATGGCGGTTTGCTCAGAACTTAATCTCCCAGTTCTCGCGGGCTGTTGCAGGTATCTATTTCCACTGTTCCCAGCAGCAGAAACTGTCCTGAACTTTGACAAAATTGCAGAGCCATCGTGTAACAAGGACTTCCATCTGAGCTGTGCCTGCCAAGTTCAGGTGATCAATCATTTACATGTGTAATTAGGAACGGGTGTCAAAACAGAAACTGTACACTCACTCGGGGACCCTGTGCGCAGCGGACTGACATCAGACTTGGCAAGTTAGTGGATAAACAGGGACAGAGAGAAAGAGACAGAAAAGAAGAAAAATGAGATGCTGCAGGTTTTTCTGACATTTTCAACTCCTTGCCACCCAAGGGGTGATATCCTCCTCACCACATCAAGTTATGTAAGACCATGTACTTAAATAATGGTGTGTTTATCTTTAGTGGTACTGTAAATTTATCCCTGTATATAAATTAAACTGAACATACTTAGCCAAATTTATTTGTAAAGGCCTTGATGTCTTATGATGCCCGTATAATATTTTTTTTCCAAATACAGATACAAATGTGCGTTTTTAGCAGATCAAAGAGAAACACAAACACTTAACTGATGCCCTATAATGAACAAGTCAAACTACTTCTGTTTTCCTCAAGTGGCTAAATGAGTTTCTAAGTGCCCAAGCAGCCATGCATTTGAGCTCATAACAAGGGATTACATGGCAACAGCAAACATATCTCAGTGTGAGGTGATACCCTGAAGACACACGATAAAACAGTAAGGCAACCTAAGGAAAGCAAAGAAATCTTTTTTCCTTCACCATTAATTTTTAATTAATGGTTAATTTTTTTTTTTTAAATATCATGGCCTCAGATCAAAGTGGGGCACAGTCTGAATTTGACATAATCACCTTCCAGAAACATAAAACTCACTTAAATGTAACAATCTGATAGGAATTTGCAAAACATTTGGTAAGTGACATTTTCTCACGCTCAGTGGGCGTGTTTGTAGCTGGACCAGAAAATGCAGGAATACCATTGCCCAATAATCCACCTGTCACCTGAGGGGGATAGGTGTGGTGCTGCAGGGTGGAGGAGAGGATATGTGCAGGCCACCGTGACTTACGTGGTCTCATCCAGCCACCACCTCACTGCCCAGGGGGTGACTGGGTGTTTAAAGGAGCCTGTCTGGGCCTAAGTTTAAGGTTTCCCAGCACAGAGTGGCTCAGCTTTGAAGAGGCAGGTCCAGTAATGAATTGGAGTATTGTCTGCTTGGAGGGAGAAGCCTCTGGGTGGGACATCAGATCAAAGGAGGTCTTACTTTATTACTTACTGCAGGTATGCAACTGGACAGTGCAGAGGGCAGACACACTGACCCTTAAAAAAGACTGCAAGCAACCTGACATAAATGTTTAGGATAAAACTTTGTTATCCTAAACAGAGATTATAGCAATACAACAGCTGACATTATTCTCTTTTAAAGCGTAAATTCTGTGCAGAACTGTAAGTCAAAGATTTCACTAGTTAAATAATTATTATTGTCCCAGGAAAAAGTCACCAATGTTGGTCTCGTGGTATGCTGGGTGTTGCACGGTCTGTAGCTCAGATGTGACTGCGAAACAGGTTCTTTCTCTCAGGCATGTGATGACTTCTTGTCCAAGCATCATCGGGCCACTCAACCTTTACAGTGGAATGCTCTGACCTCTCCTCTCAGGTGACTCCACATTGTCCTGGGGCTTGATCAGCCTCTCGCCGGGTCATTTTCCCATGACACTCTCCTTAGCATGGAGAGGGAACAACACACCTTTGCTTTGAAGTCAAAAGTGGTCAGGTTTAGAGGAGAGGGCAATGACGCGAGAGACACAAGCACCTGGAAGAAGTGTAACTAAACAGGAATGCAGATTAGATGAGCAGATGTCATCAGTAAAAATATAAAACATTACCTACAATACATACTTAGTCAGAGAAACTGGACTGTTTAAGTCACTGCTAAGGTTGTTTAGCAATTCTTTATAGAAACACTTTTGACACAAAATTCATTAACAGTGAAAAGGCACATATGAACTTACCAAATAAGCAAATACCTTTGAGCATTGTGTAAGGTTGTATGCCTGTATGTTATGTCACAAGCTAGTGTACTCCCACTGCTGGTCCCAAACCTGGATAAAGGGGAGGGTTGCATCAGGAAGGGTGTATGGCATAAAAATCTGTGCCAAACCAAAAATTTTAGTGTTAACCTCAGAGGATTATTGTAATTAGGTGAACAAGAAAATTCAAGTTGCCAGGACGTTTGTAAAGTCAGCAACAACAGTCACAAGATGAGAAAATTCAAAAATCTGTTGAATCATGTTGCCTGGATATTTTGAGTTTTCTCAACTTTTTTTGACAGTACACTTAACCACATAACTGTCTGCTCTATCCATCCATCCATTTCATATACTGCTTATCTAGTCAGCGTCACTGTTGGGCTGATTCAGCCTTAAGCTTTTGTTTCATATATTGCTCTCTTATCTCGATCTCTAGTGGTTGACAGAAGTCAAGCCTAAGAGCTAAGTGAGAGTACAAGTCTTAAATAGGCTGAGACATAAGGATAATCAACAATCTGTCAGCAAATAAAAGTTCAATAAATGTCATCAATAAAATGTATTGGTACTTTGGGAAAAATACAAGCACTGAGATAAGCTACAATGTTACATACTGACACTGTGTCTGATATTTAGTTCTGCAAGTTACAATTTATGGATGTGAATGTTTTCCAAAAAAACAAGCCCAACTGCATCAAATCTTGAGATGAATTGGATCACATCATTACAGCTCCACTCAAGTATCCAGCATCACCCACAGATGAAGAACATAGTCTTTCCATGTGGTGGATTGCTTTCCTGTGGGAAAAGTTGCTCTCTGGTTGCCCATTCCTCCCTTCTGTTTCCCACCAGCTGGGACTGCTGCTCAGCCACCCAGCCATAATGTCATAATTGTCCTGTTCCTCTGCTCCTCTTCAGCAAGAGGGACACAATGGATGGCAGTTTAGGCAGAGTGTGAATAGGGGCTGTGGCATACTGGGTGGGTCTCAGATTATTCCCACACCTGCTGCTCTCACCTTGGCACTGTGAAGATCTCTTTCGAGAAGAAGAAGAGTGGGTAAAAGTGTTTTAGGTGGTAGTTGTAATAACCATGCACAAAGTGGACAAGCAGTATCTGACTGAAGGGATATTTCTACTCTTTTAAGTTTCGATTAATGTACTTTAGACAGGAACCTTACTGCATGACAACACCAAACCACATAAAAATTAAATCATCCTTCAGTGGAGCTCCCCAGGTCTCAATTAGGCCTGATGACTTACCTAAAGGGAGCTTATGTTTAAGTGAGTGGAGGAAATTATTGCTGGGGAGGTGTTTTAATTGATGTTTGGCCCCTGAACCACAAAACAATTACAGATCACTTATTTATTTTTGTCAGCCATGACAACAGGGGTTTCAATAAAGCAACAGGAGGGGACACAATAAAACTGTACACAGGGGATCAAACTCACGTTGGAAAACTCGTAATGGCAAGAATATTTCATTCAAAGCCAAGATTAGATTTTTGGCATTAATTCCATGTATCTATCAAAAGTTTAAAACACAATAAACATGTTTTTGAATATAAAAACATCATCTCTTGTGGATCATTTACAGTCTTACTAAAACACAGGCACCCAAACAAAACTGGGGACACAAAGGACCAGAGAACAGGTGACCTGTATGCAGCCTCATCAGGTAAATGAAACCACAGTACCATCTGCCTTCATCTTGTATCCCCTCTTACAGTTGTAGGTGTGCTGAGAGAAATAAGGTTTACAGTGTACACACAACTGCAGAACATTTCAGTGTTCCTTTTCCAAGATTTCCTTATAAGTCACTGTAGCTCATTTGTGGCAGACATGACCGGCGTCGGCAGTGATGTACTTCCCGTGGGTTTGTCCCTCAGTCTAGCCCATGAAGAGATTCTATGATAAAGTTTTAAACTGGGGCCTGTTTCTCGCCAGCTGCCTCCTCTGGTCACGTTAACTTGGACCTCATTAGTCATAATCTGGTCCCCAGGGCCCGCCTTGAAAAACCTCTGCCTGCCTGGCAACTGCATAGAAATGCTCCGAGCAAAATGTTCCTCTCATGTGCCTGACCCAAAGACGAAAGAAACAAAATCTTTTATCTGATGGATGGAGCTTTGGCAGTTTTCCTGTTCGAATGAGGCAGAAAGGAAAAGCTTTCTCTTAGAGCGGAACTTCAGATAACAGATATACATACAGCTACTTCTTAAAATCTGCATGTGTGGATAAATAGCTGAGCAGCTGAGTGTTTGAACTATTTCTCTTAAGCATCCTCCAAAGCAATACACCAACATACATTTTGTCAGTATTTATTTGTGGCATCTGTTTTTGCAGTGACAGAAACTGAGGAACAAACAATGATCTGAAGATAGTAATCTTTGGCTGAGGAATTTAGCTTTAGCAGATATGAGTAACTGGTAGTGATAACAGCGGCAGATTGACTGATCCTGCTCATACCCAAACATGTAACCTCTTCGTTGGCTGTGAAGGGACTAGCACATCAAACACATCCATATTTCAGTGACAGCAAGCTTTAGGCTAAAACAACCCATTTAACTGTATGTAATCTGTTTTAAACACAGCCTACGAGGAGATGTTAGCTCCGCCTGGGAGAAGCTGTCTGAGAAGATCTGACTTTTGAGATCAAGAGCTGAAAAGCAGAAAGGCAAGGAGACAGCTGAGGCGTCTTTTGACCAGAGTTTGACCCCATTAGCTCCAGGGAAACTAATAATTTTTTTTCATGTACACTATAAAACCAAATGCTCCCAGTAGCCTAATTAAACATATAGAAAATGCACTTTTAAAAAAAATATTTCTAACTTATGATGGTTTCTTTGACATCTTCTCCACTTTTTAGTGATTATTTTTGGTTAACTTCAACTTTTTTTGTGAATTAAGAACACTGTACCTTATCAAACAATAAAAGTGTATGCCACTGCATACACTGTAAAAAAAAAAAAAAAAAAAAATAAAAAAAAATAAAAAAAAAAAAAAAAAAAAAAAATTTAAAAAAAGACAGCACAACTATTAAATGGGAAGTTTAAACAGTTAGACCTACATTAAATTGGTATATATAATAATAAGAATAAGAATTGTATTTTGATGCTTTGGCAATATTGTTTTTAGAAAAATGCCATGAGCCACCTTTGAAAAAAATAAATATTTTTAATCCCATATTTGGGAAATTCTTTATATATAAATATATATTTATATATTTTAAAAAATAACTCGTTGTTGTAAGACAAGCTGTTATTTACTTTGTGGCATTGAAACTGGAATTAACTATATTTAAATGTTTGTGTGACATGATGTGCATGCTTGAAAAACCTTTAGGAACCTTTAGGAAACATTCCCTAAAGGTCACTTTTCACTACACTAGGTAGCTCCTGTCACCTCCCTTTGAGCCTCTGCCCATTTCTGAGGGGCATTTTGTCCTTAGGATCAGGCAGCTGCTGAAGTACACCCAGAGACAGAAACACATCATGTGACAAAGACTGACCAGGCTACTTCTACTGCCATAAGTTTTGCTGCTGTTGTGTGAATTTATACGAGTATACTCACTAACTAAAAGCATGCTTTTGTTGTTGCAGATGTGTTCAAACTGACAGTTCACCTTCCAAAGAGACCTTGTAGAGATTCAAGCCAGTGAATCACTACCAATGGTGCTCACCATGTGTTGCTTCTGAAGGAACAGTTAAAGTTTATCCCTATTTCAGCTGCCCTACAAGGGCTGCTACATGCAGCAAAGGAGGCATGGGAACAATCATCTCGTCATGTCACACCTTTTGGCATTAACTAATTAAATAGGTGCAGGAAGGGATGTAGGTACAAAGGTCCTTGGGACTTGGATAGCTACATAGTTGATGCTAGTTAACTCCAAGTCTTTGTAATGCTTTGAATTTGTGCATTGAAAATCCCAAAAGATACATAGATGAGTAAGACTATAATTAGCTTACTGCTCCACACAGGCCTCATAGCTTGTTTAAGGCACTTCTGAGAGGTACAAATGAAGCTTTCCCAGAGAGAATGCAGGAGCCATATTCACAGTTTTATGACCAGACAAAAAGGGGGGTGGCGATCTTAGTTTAGAACTTTGGGAGAAAGTTTGGAAGTTAATTTAAGCACAGGTACTAAAAACTAAATTTAGATTTTAACTGTGAAATTAGGTATAGACACTGGTGAAAACGTTAGCACCACCTAAGGGTCAGTAATAAAACATGCTTAATGCCAGCTCTTAATACTATAACAAACTGTAGGTGAGGTGAATAACACTGACCATTTCATTCCAAAGTAATGTTCTGGCATTTCTGTGAATGTTACTTTGACACTTTCCACCCAGCTAAACATTGTTGTAGACCAAGTGACCCCACACTGGAAGAAGTACTCAGGAAGGGCTTAAGGAAGACAAAAATGAACACAAGGTGTTGACCGAGTAGTCAATTGAATGATGATCCCAATCCAAGGAGGACTCAGAGAACCCACTGCCAACGCTGAGTCATCACAGGACACCCCAGGTGGATCCACACAAAATTAGAGAAGTAGTTTTAATGTTGTGGGTGATTGGGTGTATGTGCTATATGGCCTAGTTTTGCTTCCTACTATCTTAAGGCACAGAGAGTATGCAGACATTGCATTACCATTCAACATGATTAAATGAGCCTCTCTCCAGCATTGCAGTGTCTGCCTTGCAGCAGAAAAATTCAATCAACGTCGTGTCTACAAAGTGAGAGGTAAACCAGTAAATTATAAAATTTCAATCATATTTTTTTATTGGAAAATTATTGAAAACAATGTAAGAATTAAAAACATAGGAACTGGATAGAACATAGTTAGTACTCAAGCTTAAACTGTGTCCTTACAGAGTGCTTTAAATACCAAGCATCGAGATACCTACACAGGATAGCTAAAATAATACATATCACACTTTACTAAATTGACTTTATAAAATGTCACTGTACAATAAAGGTTCAACGAGTGGCAAATCTATACAAACATACTGTAAAGAAACCCCTTAGTGGAACTATCAAGAGAAATTAAAATAGAACAAAATAAAATAATTTTTTTGATATCTGAAGATTACTGAAGGCTCCAAAAGTTAAAACATGATTTGTAAAAAGTAATACATCTACAGGAATTTATATATTATGCAACTTCCAAAAATACATCAGTTAATGTGTGTTTTTAAACTGCATGTGGCAAACTTCATGGCCACCAAATCACATAAATTCTACAAGTATTTAAACATGTTTTGTTTAACAGACCAAGCATCTTCTGCACAGTGGATTCTGCACTGTTGCGCAACAATGTACACTGTCAATTTGTAGAAGGAAATGTTTTTGAAATTATTATCCTGTGAAAATAAATTACAAGGTCTCTATTTTTTCCTACTGTGGATTTTGTGCAAAAAAAATGTCTACCAAGAGTTTATTGTTAGCAGGTCAAAAACTATTATACAGGGAGTCTGCATCAGTAACTTCCATGCATGAAAAAAACAAAACAAAAAACTAAACAGTATCCATACAAAAAAATGCAAGATGTAAAATATTTACCAACAGTTACAAAAATAGCAACATGAATAAATTAATTTCTTCTACATTTCTTTACTGCCCCACATCTTACCCCTTGTTTTTCCAACAAATGGAAAAGAATTCTGGCAAACGTAGTGAAGGGCAAAGAAGCCCTTTACCATGCGTCCTTCACTCCTTTAATCAACAGTCCAACCCCAGAGTGTGTGAAATACATGTACAACAGCAGTTGTAATTGTTCTACAATATTAAAAAATATAATAGCAGACAATCAGGAAGAAATCTCCAGAAGCTGATAAAGTGAAGGCCCAAACTGTTACGTGTTAAAATCCTTTTAAGCTACAGTGGTCTGGATAGCGGGTTGGCAGGGATCTTGTGATAATTTACCAACAACAGTCACATGTGAGACAGTAGGTTCCTTATAACAGGCTTGCAAGGCTGGTGGTTGGACCGTTCTGGGCTTGGATCTGGACAGGAGGGGGGCCATCAGTCCACTGAAAAACAGACAGAGGTAAACCGTTACTGCAGCCCTACAAAACATATGCACAGAAATGAATACCCCAGAGTGTCACCGTTTATATCTCGTGTATAAAATGTTTCCACCTGAGTCAAGACTGTCTGGAAGACCACTAAAGCACCTACAGTGAGAAATTACCCATGGAAAACCAAAATGACGATGACATTTCTTATTAAACACTGGAACAGTTTATTACCCCCTTCAAAGTCACCCAAGATGTTTGCTGAGTAAAATAAGAATGTGTTAATGTGTAAGTGATAATATTTTTAGTGTATAACAGCTGCATAAGAATTAGAGCATTTCAAGGATTTTCTTCTTTTCTCATTTTTTGTATGTCTAGATCTCTAAATGTATCTATTGTGTTTATTAAAAGACCCAACAAACACAGGGTTTTTCCTGAGTGAAAAGCGCGACTGTTCAGCATGTAACCTGAAACCTGCAGGTTATATTTTTCTTTAAATTTCTATGTATTTTTTCTTGGAAAGGAACATTTGAAAAGCTAATGTGTGATTTTATACATAAAGATATCAAGGCTAAAATTAAGATGAAAAAGTATTAATTTTAAGCAGTGCTCTTGAAACCGCTTGTGCAGTAGCAGGTAGTTGTGAGTCTGGGCAGTAGCACTTTAACAAGTGAGTGAGTTTGTATTTTTTGCAGGTTGATCACGGTGAATTATTGTGTGTATGTATGTGTGTGGGCTGGACAAATCTGAGCCTTATGGGACACAGTTTTCCTGTCAGGAAGAGGAATGAAACTTGTTCTTGTGCCTGGGTGTTTTGCGCAGGTGAACTGATGGGACTTCACTGTTGCATCCGTTACGAATGAATGTGTGCTGTGCTGACGGGAGGATTATGCTCGTGGAGATAGGATGGAGTTCAGGATGGGACTTAAAATCTAGGAGTATGTGATGCCTATAACTGGTGCAGTTCCTTCTGTGCAAGAGCAACTTCTTGTGCAGCGCCCATGGGAGCAATGCGGTGAGAGATTCAGCTCAACAAAAACGTAAACTGTGTGCTTATGTACTTATTTAACGTTTGATAACTTCCAGATTAGTTTGTATCACAATTTAAATAAGGAGAAGCAATCCTAATGTTAACTAGTATTAGCAAACTGTTTCAGAAAAATTAGCATTTTATAAAATGTAATAGGTAGCCTTGGTTTCCTAATAGTTGAACTCTGGAGTCAAGACTCATTGCTTATTGTCTTGTTTGTAGCATTTCCCACACAAGAATATATTAAAGTGTATCAGGTTGACTGCCTCACTCTCTCTCCTAACCCTGTAAAGACATGTTGATTTATGTCAGCCATATGATCAATAACAACTGATCCTCACATGTTTCTGTTATAGATAACTATCAATATTCTAGTGGTAAGCAAGCATTTGCCCAGTTCTCCACTGGTTCTCCTCGCACTACAAATCAATTTCTCACTGATGGCTGTTATTTCACCTGATCCTCGTCTGCTCCTGGTCTATTCGATGCCTAACAGGCTATTAATTGTAAGGTCATTTGCATACTGATTTACATTTTTCAACTTCTTCAGAGTGAAAACTACTGTTTACACTCCATATATCTGATTGCTGACACTGACATAGCTTAGCTGCACGCCCTCATCGCGGCCAAGATCTGTGTTTTTTGAGGGGGGCATAAACTCCATTACAAAAATTACTTTAAATATTATTTTAGTGCATACAGACATTTTTTTTCTGGAAAATCTAGATATTGCATATTTTCCTACACATTTATTCACTAAGGTCTCTAACCTACAAGTTGCTCTCTAAGGTATCTGTTAACCTATTTAACAGATGCATTGTGCATTTTCCTGTTATTTATGGCCAACAGCTGAACAAAAAATATTTTTTTAGCTAAATTAAACCCAACTTCAAAAAACACTCATTAACAATATTTTTTTCCCAGTCTTGGTATTCTTCCTTTGTGGAAGGCCAAAAACACTTTGATGGGCGCTGAAAAGTTTTTCTATGAAAGAAAAACCCAATAAACATATTGGTAAAACAAGAGTGATAGCACTAAAAGTGGAAAGTAATGCCAAGTAACTTGAAGAAACACACTAAGCTGTTTCACATACACTGATGAGGTTATGCTCAGGAAGGCTGCATGCAGCGATGTGGTCCTGCAGTAGCTGCTGGGAAAAGTTCTGGTGCATTTGGGCGGCTTCATGGGCATCCATGGTGTTCCCAAGAGCCTTGTTCAAGTCTGCAAGCACAACACATGATCAAAACCTTTAAACACAGCTTGTATTAATAAGAAACGGTGATAAAAATCAAAGATATATTGCCAAGCAGTCTACACAGATTAGAGTGTCTGCAAAGCCGACATTCATTCAAGTGTTTACAAGCAACTCTAAAAGAACAAAAACGATGTTTTATTGAGGAGTGGAAAAAAAAAAAGGTCATTATCTACCTTTCAATAGTGCTGAAGACCAGAGCTGAACTGACATGTCGGGGATCTTGCTGGCCAGCTGCATGGCAGGTACAACCATGTTGTTACTTTCCTAAAGAAAAAAAAAAAGTACATGTTCATTCAAATGTTCAAATTACACAGAAGCCAAATGTTAAAACTGCTGTAGCTACTGTCATCAGTGGAGGAAGAGTGAGCTTTTAACCATGTTTAGTAGAGATGCCCACAAATTACTGAATCATTTATTCCACATTTTAAAATATTCATGTGCATACTGCAGTCTTTCTCTGTTAGTCTTTTTGCTTTGCCTGAGCCTCAACTAACAAGCAGAACTATATGCTTTTCTGTATTGACCAATAAATGCCTCAATAACCACAAACTAATGTTAAGGGTCGATGTGGGTTCATGCAAATTTGGTTAAGTTCACTAATTATGAGAGCAGTGTTACAGACCAGGATATTTTAATCACTGTGAATTCTGTTCCTATTATGGGCAAAAATGTATAAACAGTTCAATAGTTGCAACATTAAACATCAAAAGGGTGAGCAAGATTAGGTAAGTAAACCACTTTTTTTATTACTTTGTTCCATTTTAAAAAGACAAAATTTTCTGATTTGGTGACCATGTTCTACAGATCTATTCATGGTCCAGTTGTTTCAAGTAAAAAATCAAGTTAACATTAGTGTGAGCATTAGCCCCATTTGCCAAATATTTAGTCTTACTCTGTGGTTGCCTAATACGTAGAAAATGTGGCCCAGCAGAACAAGGGAGCACGCCGTCAGTCTGTTCAGATCCTCAGCATTAGACATCTTCAGGGTTTCTCTTAGAAACCGTCTTCAACACAAAGAAATATAATTATGAAACAGCACAGGGTGTATCTTTGGGTGCGTTTGCTTGAAACAATTAAAAATGTGCCATACTTTGCCTCGTTGTACCGTCCCTGAAAGAAGGACAGGAGTCCCCTGATGTAGAAGGCTGCAGCGCGGAGGCAGTGGGAGCTGAATGAAAAGCAAAGCCAAAGGTTGTATATTTTAGAATTTGAATGCAAAGTTACGCTTTCATGTATTGTCTTGTGTTAAATACAAACTTTAAAAAAAAACATATGCCTCTCACCTTACTGGGAAGTTATGGTCTGGGTTTATTCTCTCCAGGAGGCTGTACAACTGGAGAAGAATTTATTTTAAAAGTTAGCGGTACAAATTAATTAATGGCTCTTTTTGTGTAATTTTTATTTCAAAGCCATACTGTTTATTTTTAAGGTAACTTTAATTGCCTGGCTGTATTGGAGCCAAAATAAAATTTAGCAATAACTGTGCTGAGTGAACATTTTTCATTTGAACATTTAACTCATCAGTGCTCTCTGGTGGACAAAGAATGTAATGGCAACACCATGTTTAGATGATGACAAACATTTAACTGGCCAGGGACTGAAATTAATTAAACCACAAACACAATAATATGTTGATTCACTGCTGTCATTTAAAGAGGTAACTCATTATTACTAAACTGACCTCCTGGTGTCGGTTGCCTTCCCTTATGTAGACGCTGGCCAAGTTGGTTACAATGTATGTCCACAGTTCCTGGTGTGTGGTGAGCTAGAACACAAAAAGTCATGTGGGCATATTTGAGATGAGAAAAGCAGCAGCTTCAGCAGACAGAATGGGTCAATTTGGACTGGACCGACTTCTTCATAGATCTAATAACTTTTGAACGAAGAGTTACGTTTAAGATTGTCAACTGGGAACTTAAAAGAACAAAAACTGGGTGCTTTCAACCACACGTCTCCTTTCCAGCTCTGTAGTTATCACTAAACCCATGACACCCAACAAGCACACAGCTATAATCAGGGCGTCCTCCATCTTGTTGTTGTTATTGTAGCTGTTGCTATGCCAACCACCCCATGGCTAACAAGTCATGTTAGCTAAGCCTATTGGTGAAGCACATGCAACCACCAAAAAAAAAAAAAAAAAAAAAAAAAAAAAAAAAAAAAAAAAAAAAAAAAAAAAAAAAAAAAAAAAAAAAAAAAAAAATAAAAAAAAAAAAAATAAAAAAAAAAAAAAAAAAAGATTCTGG
>VUQI01062908.1:4262-14751 GCA_015106735.1 Paratilapia polleni | reverse complement strand
TCTGGACTTTGAGTGGGTCATTGCAACATCTTGATTCTTTTCTTTTTCAGTCATTCTGTTGTAGATTTGCTGCTGTGCTTGGGATCATTGTCCTGCTGCATGACTTAGTTTGGGCCAAGCTTCAGCTGTTGGAAAGATGGCCTCACATTTGTCTCTAGAATACTTTAGTATACAGAGGAGTTCATGGTGGACTCAGTGACTGCAAGGTGCCCAGGTCCTGTGGCTGCAAAACAAGCCCAAATCATCAGCCCTCCACCACCGTGCTTTACAGTTGGTATGAGGTGTTTGTGCTAATCAAGTGCATTTTATTAGCAGCACCTGGCTGCTACTTACCATCTTAACTTCTATGGAAGCAGTCAGGATGTACTGAGTTTTTCACAGAACTGCACAGAATCCTGTGAAACCTTTTTTTGCATTATATATTACATGCAATGAAAACAAAATTAATTAAGTGGTATCTGAACACTTTAAGAGAGCTTAAAGCTGGACTTTTCACATCATTGGACTAAAAATACATAATAGCTATTCTGTTATTTTTAATTTAACTTATGTGGTCTGTCCAGTCTGTTTTAGGCTGTAGAAAATGTAGCTCATGACTGATGACTTTGGCTTTCATACCAGATAAGGTTGGTAGTAAATGACCTGGGCCAGTTGGGCGGTAGACCCAAAAGTCAAAACTAATTTGACTGATTTTTTTAAGATATAAACACTTAATATCTCTAACCCGTCTGTGAACCAGGGGATTTTTTTAAAATAAGCACAAGATATATCTAAATACAACTTTGCACTAAAGTTAATTTCTGGCTGATAAAAATAAAAGTATAAATGTAATCACTGTATAACACAAATAATCACATTATGTGGATTCAATACTGTATATGTAACACGTGTAACAGCTGGCTCCTTTACAACAGATGTGACCCTAGAAATCTTTGTAGGGCAATTTCACACAACACTGCATGTGGTGGGCAATAACTGATTGAGTCTATCCACAGGGTAAAACAATGCACATGTGAAGTGTAGGCCTGAGGGTCGAAATGTTTCATCAACTAGATAAGCCAGAGGCTGCATTATTAAACAAGTGGTGGCATGTGTGATTTTTACCTACACACTACTCAGAATCATACAGCAAATGTCTTTTCTTAACATTGTTCAAAAGCAGAGTTTGGTTTACAGCCTCCGCTGCCTGTTCAACAAGAGTCACATCCCGCAATTTTCTTTCTGTGTGTAGCTGGGGTACAATCCTCAAAGAAAGAGAGAGAGACGGAGGAGGAGAAGGGGAGGGAGAAAGAGGGAGAGTAGGCAGGAAGAGGAAAGATGACAGAGAAAAATAAAAAGAGGGCAGGAGGATAAACGGTTATCAGTCACAAAACAGACTCTAATGCCCATTATTGTTGTGGCTGCTTCAGAGAGACTGTGTGTGTGTGTGTAGTGAAAATCTCCACCCGCGTCCCTCTGCTGTTACAGAGTCAGTCTCCTTTTTTCTTCTTTCACCTCCTCTTTCTCTAAGTGTTTAATCTCTTCTTTTCTTTTCTTTTCCAGTAGTATTTCCCTTTCTTTTCTTCCTCATCCTTTTCACTTATTTGCTTTTTTCCTTTATTTCTTTTTGTTGTATTTCTATACTTTTCATTTCCCTTTCTTCTCCTTTCTATTCTCTCTCCATTGCCTCCCCTGCTTTTTTGCCTTTTTACCTCTATCCTCTTCTTACATTGCCCCTTTCCTTTTCTTTCTTTCCACTCCTTTCATCTTCTTTTCTTGCCTTCTCTTTTTCTGTTTGTTTGTACCATTTCTTTATTGTCTACTCATACCTTGTCTTCATCCCCTTCACCATCATCATTCCCATCTCTTTTCTTTCCCTTTCCTTGTCTGTCCCTCCTGTCCAGTCTATTTCCTTCACGTCTTTCCTTCATCCTCTTCCAAATCTTCTACCCACCTTTCTCCTAACTTTTCCTAAAACCCAATAAAAAAACAATCTCTTCTACATAAGAGGCTTTTCTATTCACATACATACTTCAGATGAAATTACATCATGAAACCTGCTTTACAAAGAATATCGCAGACAAAAAAAAAATCCTTTGGGGGGAAAAAAATAATAAAATCAAGACTGTCAAAAGAGCAGAATCAAAAGCAAGACAGACATGGAGCCCATCTGTCATGCTGGAAGCTAAGCCAGTTCCAACACACACCACATACCATCGGAGGTCTTGAGCACGACTGTCTTGCTGTATGGTCCCACTCCAATGGCATTATAGGCTTTCACCCTCGCATTGTAGGAACTGTTGAAATGAAGGCCATCGACTGTACACACTGTTTCCTTCCCCACATATACCTCCTGGAGGTGCACACACACAGAGACTTCAGCATCATTAGAAATGCAAGTTAAGGCAGCATGTGCTCAAGAGGTAAAGAGGTTAAGTACTCTAGCACTTTTAATGCATGCTTATTGATGACTCATTTATTTACACACATACAGTACTATCTGTCCTTAGTCAGAGATGAGCCTCATATGGAAGATTAATAATTAAATAAGGAGAGCTAGTGAACATCATGTGCTGCATTTCAGATTACATTAGAGTTATTACAGTGTTACCCACACACAGCTTTCTTGAGCTGTGTGTTGGTAATTTTGAAAGTTCAGTTGCTGCTAACCAGCTATGTCCAGTCCTTAATGTCCACTGTTTCCCTACAGGTAGGCTGGTCAAGTTGCTGCTGTGGTGGTTCTCCTATCATCCTGCAGTCAGATAGACTCCAGCTCCACCTTCTTGAACTGCTACTGGCTACTGCTCTGGAGATCCACTGCAAGCTCGAGGGCCACTTAAACTAGAACCCACAACAACTGGAGAACTGGTTCCACTACGCTGAGCTCACCAAGGCTGCACAGCAAAACAAGAACTACTGTTGCCAGCTGCAGTCCCAGATGGTGGAGTTGAAGTCCACCTACAGGAAGATCACCTTACTGGAGAGGCAGCTGATTATTGCTTCTTTATCTATGGCCACAAAGTATATGTGGTATTATTATTAAGCATGGTTAAGCCTCCTTTGGTGCACGCACATGACCGTTGCCTCACTACTGCCACAGAATTACATTCTGTGGGAAAAACTATTAGTGTCAATCTTTTAGTACTAACCCTGTACTGTCCTCCATTGCCATCGTCCAGCTCTAGGATGTAGCCCTCGATGGGGCTGCTAGTGGGCACAGTTACCCTCCAGGCCAGGGTGGCACTGTTATTCCTGGTGCAGCACTTTTCCAGCTGCAGGAGAGGGGCTGCTGGCACTGAGGGTCTGGGCTCAACTGTGGGGAGAGATGAATGGATGAAATTTAAAGATTGTAATCAATGAATGAAGGGGATGAGGACAAAGAAGAAATGTAGAAGGAACAAGACATGAAAGGGTGGAAGGATGAAGAGAGGAAGACAAACAGGGATGTCGTCATCTGGCTGGTTGCCTTTAAAAAAAACCAAAGGGAGAGAAAAAGGAGCTTTAATGACAATCTGGTGGGAGATTAAAAAAAAGAGCCTTAAAGGTGAAAGAGCTCTGGGTTCATTTACAGGGTAACAGCTGGGAATTATTAGAGGCTTAAACTGGACCATGTGAGGACACTATGTGCACTAAAGGGGCAGTAGTGGTAGTGACGCACTGGATTCGATCGATATGAGCTTTGAAGGCTGACTCGGATAGTTTAATAGTTGTAAATCAATCAGTCAGGTTGGGAAAAGGTATGAGATATCAGCTCGCTAACACTAGCCAAACTGATGGAAGCAATACTAGTTAAGAAAGCTGGACAAGGCAGAAATCTGCATAAAATCATAGGAAAAGCAACATATCGGTCTAACCCTTGTGTAAAACTTGCTAACAAACAGGTGAAAAGGGAATTCCAAAAGGTGCTAAAACAAACACACAAACAACAAAATAAGGTAAAAATCAATGAAGCCTTCATCATTTCTTTACGTACAGGAACTTATCTGATAAATACAAGAGTAAGGAAAACACAGGGGAAGGCAGCAGTCATGATAGACAGAGGGACAGGATAGTATAGGGTCTATGCAATGCACTTTTTTCAGTATTTAAATGTGTGTTTGAATTTTTTTTTACCATTGCAGCAGAATGGTTTTCCACTGTTTTGTTGATGCCACATATTTAAATTTAAGATTTATTAAATTATTTAAACATTTTTACACACCAAACAGCCACAACATTAAAACTACAAGTGAAGTGAATAACACCGACCATCTCTTTACAATGTAGTGCTCTGCTGTCGAAACCTTGTGTCTAACATCCACCTAAACATGGATTCTGACCATGCAAATGTCCCATGCCCTGAAGGGGCCTCACCCACCAGGATAATGTGTCCAAAAACATGACAATTAGCCCAGAACATTAACATATCCTTCAAACTCCCCAGATATCAATCCGATCATGAATCTACAAGATGCACCAGAGAAAGCCGGATCCACAGAGGGCCCGCTCCACAACATCCAGGAACATAAGGATCTGCTATTTTTCTGCAGCACAAGGGGAAACTGCACAATATTAAACAGGTTTTAATGTTGTGGCTGATCAGTGCACAACTATTCAACAAGAGTGACTATGTCAAGAAAAATTTTAGAGGATCATCTTTACTACACATTTCTCCAGTATATACTTACTTCCTGTGATTTGTATTGCAACCGTTTAATCCATGTACAATTATATTTTAATATACATGTAATTAGCAGCATGTGAAACAGAAATCTTGCAGGAAACAAAGATCTTTGTGCAGCACTGTTCTGCAGATGTGTCATTGGCTGGAGAGGAGCTGGAAAACAATAATCATGCAAGGGGAAAAGACCAGATAAACACCGTGGGACAAAAAGACCAGTGAGTTTCCAACCAGAGTGGCCGTGAGAGCTATCGGGGCTAAGGAATGAGGCAGGAGTGACAAAATATATGCAAGGAAGGGAAACAGAGGTTTACAGTGAAAAGTAGAGTCTCTGAAATACCTCCTGGGCTCTCTGTCTCCATCTCAGCCTCACCACTGCCTGCTTCCTGCATTTGTTTCAATATTGGATTCTCCTGTACATCTGGAAATATGATGTCGGTTTAAGTCAGTGTTCTCTAAAGAAGTCAAAAGGATGACCAGAAGTGTGGTGTATCAACCATAGACGTATTTTCACAATAATATTAAATATAGGTCAGATCATTAGCATTCATAAACACATAATTATATAATCAGAAATGTATTTACATGTAAGTTTTTTAAACATAGTATGCAAAGCTTTAATGTAAAACGCTGCATGGATTGCATATTAAGACAACAGATTTTTCCACATGAGAATTGAACATTACATCATGCATTGCTGCAACTATACAAAGGTTTAAAGCACAAACCTGAAGGTTTTGCTGTGATTAAAGCTTTTTTTTTGTTATTTTCAAGCAGTCAAATAAATGTTTTGAGTAATGAGAATAAAAGGAATTTACCAAGTATCTTTATTAACATTTTTTTAATAAATTTGATTGTCTTTCCTATCTTACACTTTACTTACTAATTTAATTGCTAAGGTAATTCAACTTTAATGTAAATTCAAACACAAATATTCACCACTGCACATCTGAAGTGCAGCATAAACAATATGGATACATGAAATGCTCATTTCTTCGTATAGAAAACAAAATTAGATACAGAAATTGTATAGCCAGTTTCCACGTCATGACTAACTTTAGAGGAGTAAATTTTTATGTAACTCACCCTTTAAAATGTTTAAAAGCTTAAAGTTGTGTGTAATTAAAGATGCGACGGCTTGTTCAGTGTTTGGTATCATTTGGTAAAAGGAGTCAGCTCTTCAGTTTTTCCACAAAGTACATTTTGTTTCAAACCTGTTTAGCCAAAATTAGCATCCTATGTAATATCACAGTGAATTATGGATGCATATTTTTAACCAAGCTAGCTACCTAATGTTAACCTTAACTACTCCGCTCAATCCTCTCATTCAACTATATTCACATGTGCTTCAAAAAAAAAGTCAAGATGGTGACTGTGATGTTATGGTGGCTATGTGCATCTTTTATATACAGTCTATGGTTCTAAACAAAGAGAAACTTAATACTTGAGTAAAAACATGTGATCCAGAACAACATATTTAGTCAAACTGTCAAACGAGAACTTGAAATGGTGGATAAAAGTCTGGCGACTTCAGCTAGAACACCTCCTACCCTGTTGGCGCTCATTATGTCAAAGATTAAAATTCAAAGGCATAAAATGAAATCGTCCATCTTTAAACTCTATTCTGGATGATCAATGGGGTGTGAGGGAGTGGAAACGTACAGCAGACTTTCATGTCACCAGCCTTGGAGAACAAAAGAGAGCTGATCAAAGCCTTTCTGCTTTCTAACAAGCTTGAGTGGAGCTCAAATTAGAGAAAGTCTCCTTCGAGTTCTCAACTCAACTCAACTCAAGCCATGACCTGAAGTTCTAGGTCCCATTTTTTTAATTAATTCTGTAAGTTTGTGTCTGAAGACTTGGTGCCCTCACTTTTGAGGAAGTTGACTGTGTTGGTGACAGAAAAAAAAAAAAAAGTCCTGCAACTCACTGGAAGTGTCAATGTGAACCATAACATTACACGAGTATCACAAAGAGTATGATAATTACTAACTACAGAGAACTTGACTGAATATAATTTCCTCATTGTGTAAAGGGTATGAATCCACTTCTGCAGAGGAAAACACCCCATCTTCACTGCCTCAGTGCAGCATTATGGAAATAAAATATGCATACTGCTGATTACAAATTTAATATACATTAACAATACATCTGGATAATCTCTGAGACTGCAGCGGAATGAATATAAAGCACACTGTTTACTCATGCACGCCAACTGGCTGCTGGGTAGCAACAGCCAATGAATAGCTAATTAGATGTGCACACCATTGTATGTCTTAAAGAAACCTCAAAAGGAAAGAGTGATAGCAGCTAAATGTTATTTTGTTGGCTTCAGATCGACTTTGTGCATATTTGTGCATGCCAGGTTTATTTATTCATAGAGACTTTTTAAAGGAAATCTCTGACAATCTTACAAATGAACTTCACTCCAGGACTGCAGCAGGTATGTGCAGGGGTGAGCACAAATTGTAGTTGGCCTCCCAAATCACACACTGCCTTGAGCGTTAACAAATTGGAATTCTAAATTCTAAATTTTTTTACTACGTGCTCATCCTTTGGTCTGTCGGTGCTGTTGGCAAAGTGATACACACTCATTGTATGTTTATATGCAGCAAAATATATTTACATCTATGGATGATTAAGGGTCCACATCAACCGTCCGCTGCCTAAAAATCAAATGTACTATTGCGCTCATCGGCCAGACGCTGTCCACCCCTGTTAAGTGCATAGTGACAATTGAGATGCACGATTTTGTTCTATTGAATATACACCATTTACTAAAAGAGGATTTTAAATGGAACTTTCACTATGGTTGCATATTTTACATGCGTTATGGTTTACCTATACATGTCAATAACATGCAACTGAAAAAAATGCATAAAATTACATGCTTACAAGGATCCCTGCAATGCTCACGCTCTGCTATACTATATAAATGTCTTTGTAGTCCATTGTTAGGTGGTTGCCAGGCAATGTGGCGGCATCATAATACAGTCGTGGCCAAAAGTTTTTCCATGCACTTTGCCACTTCAGTATTTTTCATTTAGATTATTTTTTTATGTGTTTCTATGATATAGTGAAGAACAATCACAAGGATTTCATAAGTTTCAAAAGCTTTTAATGGCAAATACATAAAAAATTTGTCTGCCAAACCTTTTGCCCATGACTGTATATCATATATGTCATAATATTCAGGTTTTGTGGATAATAAATGATACAAGGCTTCTATAAGGTGCTATCCTAAATTTCAGTCCGTTGGTAGGAGGGCTCAATATGCGATATAGATAAGAACCTTCAGGGGCTTAAGATATGTATGTATCTGTGTTCCAAGTTTGGTTGCAAATACATTAGAGGGTTACCTAGGCAACCAGAGCCTGGTATGTCTACAAATGACCAGCCATCAGCTTCAAAGCGATGCGCAACTTTATTTTTTCCTTTAAAAAGGGGCTGACTTCAGTTTTCATGTGATCAGTAGAAAAACCATGAAAGCAACTTTGTAATGCTTTCTGACTTGTCAGCATTTTTACAGACAGGCTGAAAGCAAGGACTCTGAGAGGTACCAAGTTAGTAGGAAGGGTCCAACTAACAGAAATAAATTCATAAAGTTATTCTGAATTCAAAGTTAAAATATCTATCGATTGTTCCAAGATAGTAACTCCTACACACATAATTAGGTTACATTAGCTACATTTGCTGTTGTGTATTTGAAGCATTTTTTCAACAAAGAAAATCAGACACAGACAAACTATTAAAATTAAGTTATTATAATTAGGGGTACAGTAATTGTGAGAAATGTTTTAGACTTGCAACTGCATTATGCAAAATGAAGGATCAAGTGCTTTTGGAGCTTGACCATACTACAAGATCTGCATCATCTGCACAGGATTCACCCATTCTCTTTAAGTTCACTCTCATGTGAGACACACACATCTTATAAATTGATGAAGTACTCTTTTAAATCACAGTTCTAAAGAGAATTTAAAAAGAAAAAGAAAAAAAAACTCAAAAGGATGTACGATGTAAATAAGAAACCTCATAATCTTGACTAAGGTGTAGTAGTGAAGTTGGTTTTAAAATGCAGACGTGTGCTCACCTTTACCCTGGCAGAAGTCCAGCTGTAGGATGGTCTGCAGTAGCGAGTCCGTGTTGAGGGTGAGGTCAAAGTCAGGGCCAACCTTTGGCTCCAGGGCCCCTTTCACCCACTGGTCTTGAGACGACGTCACTCGCTTGATCAGAGCGTCTGAGATCTACACACACACACACACACACACACACACACACACACACACACACACACACAAAACAGACAAGCTGAAGTATACAGACACAGTACAGAAAAGGTTTAAATACACTTGTAAGCAGTGAAGGAAGATAAACGCTGGAAATGAGAGCACATTCAATATTTATCTACTTTTAAATACACTTGAAAATATCTGATACCCTCCGTTCATACAGAGCAGCTTCTCTGTTTCACTGGCTCGGCTTCTTTACATTGTGTCTGACAAGTGAAATGAGGCTCGCATTAGTGCAGTTCAAATATTTAAGGATACGAATTAGACTCTTCATCTGTGGCTAAGAGCCTTACTGCTTCAGGAAAAAAAAAAAAAACCTAAGTGAATGCATTACATTAAAACTTCACTCAATTGTAAAAAAATTGTGATTGAAGTGAAACATGAGCTGAGGATTTGGAAATTCATTCTTAAGCTTTAAAAAAAAAAAACAGATCACTTTATTTAGCTTAGTTTATTCTACATTAGGTCAAACTGCAGTGAATTTACAAATTCACATGTTGCACTAAAGCCCACCTTTAATTCCTGAAGAGAGAGAGGGTTTAGACACTGGTAATAATACAGAATCACACAATCAATCGTTATAAAATATTAAGAAGAAATGAAAGTGAGGGGATGTGTGTGTCTCCCTTTCACCCTACTGTATTTCACTCAGTCCTTCTACAGGAAGAGACACCATTTATATCCACAAGCAGAGACATTTAATCTAAAAATCAATAAACAGAAATTTGAGAACAGTGAAGCTAACCATAGAATTAAACTGAATGTAAAATATACCATAAATACACAGAAGCCAATAGGTTTTTGTTTTTGACAAACTTTTGATATGTGGAAAATATTCAAACATCTGAGTGTAAAATAACTGTAAAACTATTTTTTTGGAGAAATCACAGAGTTTTGCAGGTTTTGGTTTATTTAGGAGAATATAAATCCACTATTTAACACAGCCTAAATGAGATGTGTGCAGTGCAGGATTTCTAAAATTCAGCAACACTCCTTTCTACAGTATAACCTAAGACAAACAGTATTTCTTTGTGCAATACAAACCTAAACTGCTAAATATTTACTGATGTCTTTAAAAAAAATACAGAATTATACAGACTTAAAGACAAGAAGGAAAAATTACCTGACTCAACACACACACACACATGCAGGATTGTACCAGGTTGCCATTGAAACCTATTAAACACAGCACTGCCATATCTTATGAGTACTGTAAGAAATTGATGCAAGGGGCTGCATTTCAATGTGCAATTGTTGCTATTAACATTATTTAGGCTTCAGAATGGACAAAGAAAGACCAAATACCTTACAATATGTGGAAGTGATGTATGTTGTTTAATTTCCAGCCCCATAAGGTTGCATGAAGGTTAAAAAACATATATATATATATTTGAGAATAAAGTTGTAAATTTAGGAGAAAAAGAGAAAAAAAAATCAAAAACTGTGTGGGTTTTTTTTTTTTTAAGTCAAGGAATGGCAGGGCTTCACTTTTCAAGGTTAAGTTGGAAAGAAATTCACATCATTGAACCCCTGGGATCAATAACGCATGAGAAATGTTACT
>VUQI01062907.1:10599-22505 GCA_015106735.1 Paratilapia polleni | reverse complement strand
GTGGCCTACCACTTCCGTGGCTGAGTTGCTGTTGTTCCCAATCGCTTCCATTTTGTTATAATACCACTAACAGCTGACTGTGGAATATTTAGTAGCGAGGAAATTTCACGACTGGACGTATTGCACAGGTGGCATCCTATCACGGTACCACTCTGGAATTCACTGAGCTCCTGAGAGCGACCCATTCTTTCACAAATGTTTGTAGAAGCAGTCAGCATGACTAGGTGCTTAATTTTATACACCTGTGGCCATGGAAGTGATTGGAACACCTGAATTCAATGATTTGGATGGGTGAGTGAATACTTTTGGCAATATAGTGTAGTTTAGAATATATGCCTGTGATGTCCATGTCATTTTTAATGTTGGTCTGATTTCTTTTTTTTTTTTTTGTTGGAAAAACAGGCAGCTTGGACTAAATTTTGTATATTTTTTTATTCACACGCATGCTCCTTAATAAATTTTATAGTTTGCACAAGGTTTACAAGTGAAGCATTTGCACCATTGAGCGCTAAACCACCTCTTTTGCCTGTTTACTGAATTTTCCATGACAGTAAGAACCCCCTCCTTCTTTGGGTTGCCTTCCTTTGAGGTGAAATGCTGAGGACACAAGGTGAAAACGCTGACTCAAGAAGAATGCTAGTTGTTAAGAAATAGAGGGTCTACATCACAACTGAACTAGCAACAGCTGAACTAGCAACTGTCAGTGGTGGGAATACTGTTACTGGCGTTAACACGCTAGTGGCTGGCCAGTCATTTTGCCTGACATAGTTTTTTACTAGCACTGGTTAATGCAGCCATTGGCTATGTTGAACCCTGATCGTTAATTGTAGTTGTGAAAATACTGACTTTGAGAACTCTATATAAACTATATTTACCATTATTGGAACTTTGTACTCAAGTCAAGCTGTGTCCACATTGGAAGCAATATGCTCTTTGCACATTGCTTTGAAGCTGACGGCTGGCCGCTTGTAGACATTCCAGGCTCTGGTTGCCTAGGTAATCCTCTAATGTATTTAGTACCATGTCATATGTCAGTCAGCAGAATCCTGTGTTCTCATTGGTAGTCGCTTCAGTCATTTGCCTTGAAGCTGAGGAGAGTTTATGTTGGTTGCCGGCGGTTATTTCACCTGTAGTTGCTTGAAGTTGCAGAATTGCACTCACTTTCTATGGTATCTGGTCACCACATCGTTGCCAGTGTGGGCACAGCTTTACAGTGAGGGGATTTATTTATTACACTATTTATTTGTTTTTTTATTTGTTACACTCAGTGTCACAACTGCAATCATTTTGAAGACAGTGTTGTTAAAATGTGCCTAAAGCTGTCTGTATGTCACTGTAATTCTAATAGTATTATTATAACATCATCTTGCAGGACTTTGTTGTGAACAAATAAATAATTGCAAAGTAGTGTTACATATTGCTATTGTGCCCACTCACAAAACCCCCCCAAGAAATGCTGTGTTGAGATGTAAGAGGATATAGTGATTTGAAATATGAGTGAGACAGAGAAAGACACATTGAAAGAAGAGGAGAGATTGTTGAGAAGAAGACTGTTGAAACATGTTATTAAATTGATTGTGTGATATAGAGTGCACAGTGCTGTTGGTCTAAGGAGCTTGTGACCTTCAACAATGAGACCATTGATCAGGTGAGTGGAGATAGAACTGCCCACATCTTTCCATGTACAATTCTGTCCTGCTAGTGCAGCACCAATAGACTGATTCTTGTCATTACAGTTTTATAATAATTTTTGCCAAACTGTTGTTGCTGCAATGCAATGTTTGCAGTGCATATCTTCTCCCCATAACCCTGTAACGTCACTTTGCCTTGTTTTGTGATTTCATCGTGTAGATGTGGTCCCAAACTGATCTGATTTTTACTTTGATACTGTTTATTAACACAGCTGATGAATAGGAATGTAGTGCATGATTTTTTATGTTATGCTGTACTTTCTTGATCATGTGAAAGCAGTTTTGTAAGTATAAAACAGTTGTAGTATAACATTATATTCCTATGACCCAGTATTAGTATTATAATCCATCTATACAACTTCAGTTTCATGCTGCCTGTTGAGAGCTTTCAGTATACGGCTTTTGTTGGATTACCGGTATTTAGGTCTTTTCTTTTTTAGTTCTTGAGGTAGAGTACAGATGAAAAGATATGATGTTTTTAACTGCTGTTAATGTGACTGTCAAAGAAAAAAATAAACATGGCGGCCGTTGTTGATAATGCACATACAAGAAAGAGAGCAAAAGCACCGATACCAAGGGGAAAATGCAGGCATTTTGTTATGTATAACTCCTATAGTAAAATAAATTTAAATATATCTGCTGTTGCCACTTAAAGGTAAAGATAACGTTCAATGGACAGTTTATATGTTAAAATGAATTTAATAAAGCATAGGCCTCACTTGATATTGAATTTGAAAAAATTCAGTTTAGCTTTATAAATATGTTATGTGAGTGGTGTCATTACTATGCATAAAAATGTGATATATTTGAAATTTATCAGAACAATAATGTGCCTGTAGCAGACAAAACCTTACAAAATAGGGAACCATCTGTTCACCAGGTCATCTCAGTGACAACAAAGTTAGGGTTGAAAACTCTAAAAAGCTTTGAGTATATTTTGAGTTAAAGATGTTTTGTTAAGCAATCACTGCAAAGTTGTTGTGGTTTTTAAACTGCAATGGAACATATTTTTAATGTGTCCACACCTTATACTACTGCCTTACTTTTTGCAAGATGCACGCCTAACTTTTTTGTCCATTGTTCAAGATCAGGATTTCATTAATAATGTTATGTTTTTTCTCAGTACAGGGCTATTGAGATAACCACACACCTGTTAATACTTGTTTTGTTTGAAGGAGTTCAAGAGATTAATGAGTACAGAAAACAAAAGACTAAGCACAAGGTAGCAGTTTGGGTTGGTCTCTGCTTCAGTTTAGAGTCACGTTGTCACCAGCATACCATAGAAGCATGGTGCTGTTTCTTTTTTAGCGCCTGCTTTCCAGTTTGCAATGCTCTATTAGACAGAATGTCCATCTGCCAATATATTCAAAATGCACAGCATAGGTTATTAACATGCCCTTGGCAAAAGGGTTTGGCTCTGTAGGGCAAGCATTTCCATAAATCGCAGCAGAGGCAGTTTTATTACAGGTTGTAAATAGAAGTCTCTGCCATATTTTATGACAGCCATCACTAACTCATTCTGATTCTTATTACCTCTCTGTTCTTTGACTTGCGGGACCATTCATAGACACATTCTGTGCACAAGTTTATGCGGCATAAAGGATTGATTGTAAAGGAATTTATTCCCAGTGTAATTGCGCCTTTAGCTTGTGCTACATTTTTGTCTTCAGCTGCTGTTTTCACATACATTATAACAAGACCAGCCGGTTTACATATAAAATTCACATATGGATGCCTGTGCCAGGAAATTGATTAAAGGGCTGTTAAATACAATATGCTATGGAGGTGGAGAACACTTTGATTAGTTTACAGGATTTTAAATCTACATTGAGCTTGAAGGGAAAAGTAATTGTTTGATTTTCACTGATAGGATATTAACTGTATACAGGGTTATTGTATAGGGATAAATGGTTGTGTAATTTCGTGATTAGAAGTTGGCATGACCTTTAATTAAAATTAAACTACAATGTCTAGTTTTATTGGACATTGTGCCCTTGCATTTTTGATTTCCAGTTTTTACACTGATAAGTCATCAGCCAGACCAGCCAGGCTCATACATATGTACATTGCAAATATATTTACGAATCGTTTTTTAGAAGCACTCCGCTTTTCTAGTCTGGCTTGTTTACTTATTTGAATTGGCTGACAGACCCATAATCAGCTTATGATCTTTATCATTTTGTTGCCAGAAGCGATACTGAGATTATTGCTCTATTCAAGTATGGTGATTTGTTGACCATAATTTATACATTTTAGTGAAAATATAAACTAAAAGAGACTGGCATGGATGTCCCACTTTTGGTGTATTTGTCAGTACTGTTGACTTTAAAAAGGGAAAGGACAGCAGTCAACAGCAGCTCAAAGAAGAACAGCTCTACCACTGATTATTTGATTGTTGTTGCTCTGATTCTAGTGAATTATAATTAGAATGTTGATCACTACCCAGAGGTTAGCAATGCATTGGAAGTAATAATTTTAGTGCTGCACAACAGCCATGTCAAGAGAGAAAAACAACAAAATCTCTTCCATTATAGACTTCCAAACTACAACCCTGTTTTGTACTGGGACACACATGGGTGGAGTGAATGGGATGGATGGCTGGATTAAGAATGCCGGGAGCGAGTAGATTATCCAGTATCTGGGCAGGCAGATGCGCAGAGGAGAAAATGACTACACAAAGAGCCAGATCTCCATCAGGGGATCAATTCATGGTGCTCGGTCTGTCATTTCCTGTGAAAAAGCAAATTTCATGGTGTTTTTTCACAAGGCCAACACTGCAAATAAACATCACAAAGACAGTTTCTCCCTCTCTGTCTCACTCTTTTCCTCTGTCCTCCTTCCTGTCCACACGCTATTTCTACTCTACACTCACCTACTATATTCTTGGAATAATAACATGTCCAATCAAACATGCACACATGCACAGTTACACTTAAGACACACGACCACATGCGTGCTGTAACCTATATTTGCTGAGTATGGTGAATGCCTGTGTGTAAATTTTTTAAGAGGTTTAGCCAGCGAGAGCTGGAATGAGCATTGCTGTTGGCTGAGTTTCTCAGCCTGGGGCCCCTTGCTTCGCTCTCCCATTTCGCCCAGTAGAGCTTCATCCTTATCGCTGTCCTGCACCCCATCACTGCTGAAGCTGGGTTCCTCTCCTGCTTGACCACATTTATCCAGGGGGCTCTTGTCTGGGGGTGATAAGCTGTCAGACTTACGAGTATGGACATCGGGGTTCCCACATCCCCTCCTTCACTCCACTCTACAACTCTTTACGTCTTTCACTGTAGTAAGGACTGTTTTGGGGACAGTACCCAACTCAACAATACTTCCGTGCATTGTTTTTTCTGCCTTGACTTGGTATGGGAATAAGAGCTGTAATTATAGCAATAAAAGTGACAGTATTTTCAAGGTTCTTGCTGTCCAGCCTTGGGTTATAAAGCAGCATAGCCATGTGACACAACCTCTAACAAGTTGTCAGTGTGGACCACTTTCTGTACCACATGCTGCATGTGTTTTCAGGTTGTCCTCCACTGGCACTTGAGTTACTTGGTGCTTAGACTTGCCAGCTTCATTTAAATTTGGAGCCCAAGGAACCATTCCAGGCTTTTATGTACAAAAAACATAATCTCTGAGTATTACTGTTTAATGCAAAAAGCTCCAGGCAATTTATGAAAAAGTCCTGTTTAGAAGTGTAGACGTGCAACTAGATATATTGTGGTATTAAAGTTTGAATTTACCTTGTCTGGTCAAGATTTGTTTTGTAATTTTATATCTAAATTAACAGGAGACTGGCATACTTAACATTATGTAGTTTAGTTATTGTGTAATAGCCCATAGAGAGACAAACATTGTGCTTGTTTATCTCTCATTGGAAATGTGTATTGCCAACATTGTAACAAGATGTTACAAACATATGCTCCTGCTGGTGTCATCTCTTTTCTCATGTGCAGGGAGCTTAATTATAGTCCTTCGTGTTGTTGCAGGTTGTTATGAAGAGAAAGCGAGATAGCGTGAAGAAATAGGAGAATGAGGGGGTAAACCATTAAAAACTATGTGCGGATTCAGAATATTAATTTGCACTGTGTATAAAAAATTATGAACTTGATCATAGGTTTCCTCAGAAGCTGTAATTAGGACATTAAAGCCACGGTGTGTGTACGGCAGCTTGTTCTTACTCCCTGCTTGTGAAGTGCCTGTTTTATGAACTTGGGAGCATAATGACCTTGGAGCTTTGAGAAATCTAATATCTTGATCAGCAGCACACCACCAAAAATAGTCTCCTTCAAAATAATGTCTTTATATACTTAGGATTTAATATTTTGTTTATATATATATTGTGTATGCTTAATTTAGAAATATACTGGAGGACCTACAGTTTTTTATTTTTTTTTACAGTTTCTATTGCAGACACTGCAATAGAAACTGCAACTGCAATAGAAACTGTGACTGTGAGTGACTGAGTGACTGTGACTAAGCTGGGTTGTAGGATAGCTACAGTTTCTTTGTTTTAGTAAAAGAAAGCAGTAAAATCGTGAAGTGTCAGTATGTGGGGCAGCTGTGGCTCAGAAGGTAGAGCAAGTCGTCTACTAATCGGAAGGTCAGGGGTTTGATCCTTGGCTCCCCTAGTCTGCATGCCAAAGTATCCTTGGGCAAGATACTGAACCCCACGTTGCCCCCGATGCATTCATCGGAGTGTGAGTGTGTGTGAATGTTAGTAAGCACTTAAGTGTAGATAAAAGTGCTGTATGAATGTACGTGTGACTGGGTGAATGTGGCATGTAGTATGAAGCGCTTTGAGTACTCAAAACTGAGTAGAAAAGCGCTATATAAGTACCAGTCCATTTACCATTTACCATGTGACATGCTGTAGTTCTTGTCTCTATGGAGTCGAAAGCTGATGTGATCAGTTGTTCGATAAATTAGTCAATAAACAGACAATTCAGTGTCAGTTATTCTGAAAGTCACTTACTCGTTATTAGCTATTTATGAAGAGGAACTGGCAAATGTTCTCAGGTACGGGCTCAGATTTAAAGGCTTGCTGCTTTTCCCTGTTTAATGTAACTTGGAAACAAAGTATTTTCACATTTTGGACTGTTGATGGGACAGAACATATGCTTTGGAGATGTCACGTTTTAAAGTCAATTTTCACTATTTGAACAACAAAAAAAACAATAAACAAAAGAAAAATATGTGTATATCTATATATATATTCAGTGCTGGAACATGATTTCATTACAATTAATAAATTCTCTCCAGCACAAGTTGTTTTAGTTGAACAGCTGTTAAGGTTCCAAATATACAAATTTATTTGACTGAATGATTTTGTTTGACATTGTCAGTAATGTTTCAGGGATATCTGTGACAGCTTTTCTGATGAGCTGTCACTAAAGCGGTGGGACAAGAGGTGAAATCCCTACAAATTCCCCACGACATCCTTTGTGATCCCTCCTTTGCAAGTCTGTCTCCTGTCTGTCTGTTCTCCTTGCTTCTTTGCCCTTTAAAGCCCTAGCCCTTTACTCTGTCAATGCAAATGCCCTGCATCTCAACAAATATGGACCTTGTTCCTCCTCTGCCACCTTTGCTCACCGTGCTCCTGTGTGCTGTTTACGCTATCAGACAGCCTCATTCAAACACACCCACAGAAACTCCTTGCTACAGCGCTGAAGGTGGATTATGCTCCCACCTCTTGTCTTCTCCACGATGTGAAGCTCTAAGCCACAGACAGAGCACAGAGGAATGGATTCCTCGTGAAACCCAGAGTGAGGAGAGCAGGAAATAATTCAGCAGCAGCTCCAGCAGCGGCATCAGCATCAATAGTGGTGGCAGCAGTGAGCGTGAGAGAGACGGAGAGAGAGGGAGTGTATGTGTGTGTGAGTGTGTGAGCAAGCTTGAGTGAGAGCGAGTTCCTATGCACTGAGCCGAGCGTAGCTGAGCCGTGCCGTCGCATGGCAAGCTGTGTGTTCCCTTTTGGTTCTCGCGCTCTGATGAGGCAGAGCTTACAGAAGGGAGAGATGTGGCTTCACTTGGATCTCCATCATCAGTGAAGACCAGCACCCAGCTGGGACATCACAGAGCAGTATGGTAGGACTGGAGACCCACTGCTGACACCAGCGTGACTGATGATGACAGCCCACGCGTGGGTTACCATGCGCCACAGCCGCGCAGCTCTAGGAGGAAACACAGCCATGTGAAAGTGACTCGGCTGCCAGCAACTCTTGGACATGTTTTCCAGGGCAAAGTCTGGATTTCTTTCTGTTTTGAACTTGTTTGTTTTTCTCTTGGTGCTGTCTGGCTTCCCCGAACTCACCTATCAGGCAAGGACTAAAGGCAGATGGAACAAGGGGGGTAAGTGATGATGGACAACCATGATTTACGTTTGTTTTGGTTATTAATTGGAATATTTGAGTAGTGTCATTGAACTGACCTATGGCAGGATCATTTTTAAATGAATCGTTGGACATCTGCCTGTGATCTTGGGTGGGACAGTGTTAAAATCTCATCACAGACTGACCTTGCCTGTCAACACTTTTGGATTAATAAAACTCTCGACTTAACTGTAATGCTTGTTTCACAATAGCAACTCATTTTGGTAGAAGTGTGTTCAAAGAAAGTTGACCTTTTTTTTTATTGTTAACACGGAACAAAGTGATGACCACTTACATCCACTGAATGGTGGTTTCCAACTTTTCAGAGCTAGCCACTGTCCAACAGTGAAGGTTAACATTTTTCGTAGGTGGGATTTTTTTTTAACACAGTTTTACTGTCATGCTGGGATCTTTTAGCTTTTTAAAGGTCTGTCTTGAAATCCCTTCACATATACACACACCCTTCTGTCTCTGTGTGGTGAAGTGGGTTGCGTGAGATCACATTTGTCTTTGCACCCTGGAATGTTTGGTTGGCAGGACATGCCACCGGTGTCTAAGAACTGTGATTTTTGGTTTAAAGACTTAGATCACTAGTCTTGAGGGGAGGTGTAAATAATTCATCTCAGCCCCTCCGTGGGAGCGGTCCTCTCGCCTCTCTTGTAGCATTTAATCCCCTTTGTCGGATTAAAGGAACCTCTAATCTTAGTGCTGGTGCTCAGTGAGAAGGCTGAGAGATGCTCCCTGCAGCCTATCGGCATTGTTAGCACTCAAGGCTCATGCTCAGTGGGTGTGTGTCTTCAAAGAGGCAGTGTCACCACCGTGATCTATTTAATGATTCCTTGCTACTTTGCTCTTTTTCTGCCTCACCCACACTCTACTTAAAATTTCTTCAAATGCAACTCTTTTATACCCTCCTTGTCCATGAACTTCTCACTGAGAAGCATCATTAGCACACAGCGGTTCTAAATTAATGACTTGGACCAAGCTTTCATGTTAGTATGATGCATTTTTTAAATATTGGGTGATGAAAGAATTTCTTTTTCCATTTCCAGTACCTCTCTCACGTAAATCACTTTCATGTTCACCGTTTAATTTTCCACAATTTCTTCTGTTGATGCATTTTCGGTCCAATTTTTGAATCACTTGAAATAATGGGTAAAATGTGTTCAAGAGCAGAATTTGATTTTTGGTGCAAATATGAATTAGCAATCAGTAAACCAAGGGTAAAAGCAGTTACAGTATGAAATCCCAGCTATCACTGGCCTCTGGTGAAATGGAGGGCATTGACCTCCCTCGGTGTAATTAGGACATAAACTCCATCCCTATCTGTGCACAGTTGAACAAATCATTCCACAGCCGTGGTCTAAATTGTAACCTTGCTGGCTTAATTATAGTTTTGTGACACAAAAGACTAATGTTTATCCATATTTAAGATAAGATCCGTGTGGAGTTGAGAAATGTTTATAGATGCCGTGTCATACTCTATAAACATACTTGTTGGGAGTAATTGTATGTGCATCATTTGTGTATCACCATAGTCTAACTGGCTTTCTCAGATAATTTTCATTTACTGTAAATTGCCACTCATTATCCCTTTTAACATTTCCATTTTCATGCATGTGTAATTTGCCACTGCACAGAGTTATCTAAATTATCAGCATTTACCCTACTGTTACTTATAGCTAAGAGTGCATTGCAAATATGTGTGCGCAATGCATTGCTTTAAATCATCTTAAGGCTGCGTTGCCTGTTAGACAAGTACAGTATGTATTTGACCAGAGTGTTTCACTTTCTCTAACTACACTATACTTACTAGCAAAACGTGGACACAGTTGACACAGTTTTGTTTAAAACTGACCTATGCATTGAGGTAATTGCCCACCCAATTTCTTGTGACTAACAAACACTCTCCACCCACCCCCCCAGAGGAAGGAAAGCTGTTTATAGACATTTGGTATTTGATTATTTTTGTAGGGTCTGAAGCCTACAATATAAAGTGCCTTGAGTTGTTGTTGTGAATTCCACTATAAATAAAATTGAATTGAATTGAATTATTTATAAAAAAAACTGTGGTTTGAATTCATTTAATTTTCACAATGGATTCCATTGGGGGCAAGTTGTCACAGTGGAAAGGTGATCAAAACTCTCATAGAAATATCTCAAAGCACCTCTGCAATCTAAGGAGACGGACTCCCATATTGTAATATCAGATTCTGCGAGGTTTGAATCTCTGCTGAAACACCACTACTACTGTTTTGAGTGAAGGAAACAAACTGTACTACACCATTTTTCGGCCTCCTTTGCTAAGTGGAAAAAGATTTCACTTGGTTTGGGTTAGGTTGCATTATACCATAAACGTTGGTGCCTGAAAAAAAAAAACGCTCTATATGTCTAAGTACTGATACACAAAACTAAAAGCTCTAGGTTAGAACCTCAAACAAATACGCTTTAAAAAAACAGACAAAGAAAATCCATGCATTTATCTATAAAATTACAGCATTGGAAAAAAAGGAACATTCCATATTTTTCTAAAACTCTACTTTGAGTAAGTGTGGACTTGTGGTTGTTTGTAAAGTTTGAGGTCAAACACAATAGTAACTACTGTCAAATTTCTAAGTGACTTGCACACCGGGCTTCGCTTTCCAGCTGACAGTTGGTCACTATAGTGGCCATTTTAGGCGCCAATTGCTTGTATATTTCCCACAGTGTTTTATGTCAGTCAGTGGTATTCATTGCTCCCATTGGTTGTTGCTTCAATTGTTTGCCTTAAAGTTGAGAGTAGTTTAGAAGGCGGTGGTAATACACCAACAAGGCGTTCGCCCACCACCATCAGCAACAATAGAGAAGAAGAAGATCATGTAACTAACTTCCAGGGGTCAGACCAGTAAAGCTTGTGAAACACTGTGAGATTAGATGGTACTGTACAAACAGAAGAAATATGCAGAGTCAGAGATTACCACAACCATAAGAAAACATATCAAAGAGTGTCTTTGCTTGAAATGCCCGTCCCTTATACATCCATAGACCTACAGGCTAGTATGCAAGAACTGAATAGTCACTGTCCACAATCATCCTCGGAGTCTGAGTCTATACCGATCTCATTAGCCTGTGCTAAAGGTGACATGTTGCAAAAACCGCAACAAGTGTGGTTATTCTGCTTGGTAGCAACATGCTAAATAAACACCTAAAGCAGTATCAACACAGCATGAGGATTCTTCCCTGAGATATGGGAAATGTAGTTTGTAATGGGTTAAGATTGTATCTCTCTTTCTTATAATGCTAATGCTAATACTGTAGCTAGAAATCTGCCAGTGCACCCATCTGCTGTTTTCTTGTTTTCATGGCTCTACCAATCCATGTATGAATGGTCTGTTCAGAAGTCTTCCCTTTCCTTTGCTTTTGCAGTAATTTCAGGAAACATAGCTGTTGTTTGACATTTGTTGACATTGACATTGTTTTGTATTGCTAGTAATGGATGAATGGCTCTACCTTGCTAGGGAGCAAAGGAAAGCCTGTTTTTCTTGCTTTTCTGACTACTACTGATACTGCTGGAACTTGGTCAACTTGGGAGTGACATCACTTCCAGCTCCGACATCTGACTTCAAAGGTAAAATGAACGCAGCATAACCCTGACTGCCAACTAGCATTATGGAGGTACACCAATCAGGCATAACATTATAACTACTGTAAGGGTCAAGTGAATAACACTGATTATCTCTTCGTCATGGGACCTGTCAGTGGGTGGGATATATTAAGGAGCAAGTGAACATTTTGTCCTCAAAGTTGATGTGTTAGAAGCAGGAAAAATGGGCAAGGGTAAGACTTGACCGAGTTTGATAAGGGCAAA
>VUQI01062907.1:0-10579 GCA_015106735.1 Paratilapia polleni | reverse complement strand
AAGTGGTCCAAGGAAGTAACAGTGGTGAACCAGTGACAGGTCATGGGCGGCCAAGGCTCATTGATGCACGTGGGGAGCAAAGGGTGGCCCGTGTGATCCGATCCAACAGATGAGCTACTGTAGCTCAAATTGCCAAAGAAGTTAATGCTGGTTCTGATAGAAAGGTGTCAGAATACACAGTGCATCGCAGTTTCTTGCATATGGTCAGCAAAAGGGGGACCAACACAATATTAGGCGGGTGGTCATAATGGTATGAATGACCGGTGTATAATGTGAGAGTGGCGCAGACTTTATGTGATAAAGTGGGTTATACTGCTGTCAATTTTCAGTTGTATTTACAAATGAAATAGAAGAAGGTCAGACTTTTTTAAAAAGTCTGAACTCAGAGTCGCCCAAGAAAACTGCAGTCGGAGCATCTTTCAGCCATCCTTCTGCAGCCTGGTTTGTGCTGACTGTGTTTAGTTGTTTGATTAACACCATGTGTATCAGCTGTGCTATTGTGAAGGTAAAAATCAATGGTTAAACATTATTTGTTTTCATCCTATCTCCAGAGAGTGCTTGTTCTGAGTGTCTTGTGATCAGGAAACAATCCAATTACTTCCTATCCATAATGTCTGACATCGGAGAGAATCCAACAAATTACTGTTCCTTCATATTCTCACCACCCTGCAGAGACAGCCTCCATAACTAATATCACAAAGGCACCCAGATCAGGGGCAGCAGAGATTGAACTGAGCCCAGCAATGGGAGAGAAATCCAATTGAATGTATTACAATCCCACCAAACTACAATAAATGGTAATGTGAAGACAGTACCAGGTGGAGAGAAGCCTGGCTGTGTTAACACAAGCTATGAAGACAAATGATATTAGGACTAGTCCAGGTTTAGAAAGAGGGTCATTTTTTGTAATGTTTTCAAAAACTGATTTACTAAATGGGGGCCTGCTGGGGTGGTCAGCAACAAACACATATTAGAGAAATAACACTCACACTCTTCTATCTCCAGCAGCTGAGTATATCTGGCCGTCTGGGATGGGAGTGAGAGAGTATCAGATTTATAGACTGGGAGAGGAGATGGGGAATTAATATTATCACTTCCTACTCACACAGGAATAATATGTAGCCCACAGATCAACAGCACAAATTGCTTGCTTTATCACTATGTTTGCACATGCTCTACTTTATAACTGTGCAATTAGTAAGTGCTGGTCAAGGCTGGTCAGACCATTAGAAACAATAAAGCAACCACCTGAAAATGTTGCATACAAAACAAAATGAGAAAATCAAACAAAATTAACTTTACAACATTTATTCAGGTAGGCACCCTAGTTTTGAGAGACTTGGCTATTTTGTACTTATCAAAGTAGGACTGAGAAATATCTGCTTTTTCACACATTCATACCTTATTGACATTTCACAGGGATACATGGTATGTGACAGTATTTAGATAAAACTGATTCTGTTCATAGAAGTCATTGTAGATAGGGATGTTAAGGATTAGCCTACTAAATGATTAAACTTTGGTAACCTTGCTGTCCTTAAAAATACTAGTTTGTTAATATCATCAATGTACAGCACAATTTCACTGCTGGGTTATGCAGCCACCTGTCACTACATGTCAGTGGTAAATACATTAGAAGGTTAACTGTGCAACCGGGGTCTGAAGTATCCCCTAACGACCAACCGTCAGCTACAAAGCGACAAATGATTTGCATTAAATGTGGACAGGTGCTTTAGTGTTTTTGCTTTTAGACTAGTTAAATTTCCTAGGAATCAATAAGGTAGAGGGTTCTGGCACAACTTCACCTATTTCCAAGGTGCATGGAGAAGAGGAAAAAGTGTGAAGACTTTAAAGCTCCAGCAGCACTTACAGTATAAAGAAGTTTATTGTTTGAAGGACACGATTTGGCTTGTGGCCTTCATCAGAGTCACAGTTAAACATATTACAGACAACAAATTACTGTTCCTTCATATCCTTACACCAACCTACTCTATAAATCAACAAGAAAATACCCATACCCTTTTCCACAGATTCTTGCGAGAGAAATCAATGACACTTGTTGCTGCAATGGACACATCAGTCGGCTGAACAGAGATAGATTTTGTAGTGTTGCCTCTTTACTCACAACTTTCAAGGGGCAACTCATGCACAAAGCTTCGTCTGTGTTGGGTTGCTCGCTTTTATGAACGAGACTAAACCAAAATACTCTCAAACAGTTTATTAGTTACTCTATGCGTACTACTGACAGTTGCCATATTTCATGGCTCACTATAAGGCTGATCTCAACTGACTATTTACCAGTAGAGACTTCCCGCTGGTGTCATGTTTGTGCAGTTTACTCCAATACATGACTTCAATATAGCATCTCCGTATGACGTTGATAGAAAGAGGAGCATTTGTATTTTGAAGGTATTAAACATCACTAGTAGAGATGATAGATGATAGAGTGGGGATAGGAGAGAACAAAACTGACATAGCATGCCTTTATGTTGCTGTAGTAGGTTTAGTCTTCTGTGTTTTCCTCAGACTTAAGTCTGTTGCTTTATGAACCACTCTATATGTAGAATTGCTATTAATGGATATCCTCAACCCCACTCATGTGTGCCACTCATGCCCTGGCCTTAGCAGGAAGTCAGAGCTGGCTGCAGGGATAGAAATATTATACAACCTAATGGGGGGAAAATTAGGCAACAGCCTGACAGAAAAATTAAATCACTGTCATTATTTTTACAATTAATATGCTTTGACTTGTGTCTTGGGGCAGAGAACATATGAAGGGCTGTCATGGAACAAGCAGAAAATCACTCACTATCTGTTCCTGTGACGTTTTGTTGTTTTGCTGACATTCTGTGACTCAGTTTGATTTCATTATAGAGATTTCTCAGAACGGTTTTCACCCTCTCATGTATGCTAATGTAAAAATGTAGGCCGAATTTTCAGTTCTGCTAAACACTTGATTTTATTAAAAAAAAAAAAATGTTTACAAGACACCCAGCAAGCACATCTATGAGTGAAGTAGCTCCCTCCTAATTACGCAATCATGAAAAAGGCTAGAAAGGCAAAAAAAATACGCCTGCTGTTTCTCGTTCATTCCAATTAGATCATTAAGCTATGTGCCACTGAAAGTTCAGAAGAATTGTTTTCTCAAATGTACTTGCCTTATGTACGCCTACATGTTGTTAGAAAAAAAATGCTATTTGTACAAGCTGAAAAGTGTGGGCGAGATTACAGATACAGTGGTAACAGGATTGAGTCAACATTAGGTAAATGTTGTTGCTACCCAATTTAGAGTGTTAGAGGGTTGTTGACAAATCAAAGCAAAGAAAATGATTATTGTACACATTTTAACACTGATTTCTTTACTATGATGTATTAAAAAAGAATAACAGACACATGCACACAAATGTTAAAAATTCTACATCATTATTTAAATGTAAATTTAAGAAATATATACATCTGTCACTGTTTTAATTTGTAATTGTGTGGGCGTTCTAATTTGCTGTCCAGTATGTGTTTATTTGATATTATCTAACAGTCGACTCATCATCTTGTAATGAAGGACTGAGACTATTCATTTATAGATTGGCCCATGTTTGTACATGTTTTTTTTCTGTGTGAATAGGAGTTTGTCTCACTGTAGTCAGTCCTTCCAGAGCTTGTTTTGAACCTTGACCTGTCTCTCTTTATTTATTGATAGGTTTTGAATGTCTTTTGTCATAGATCTTGTTGCATTGATAGTTTACGGAGCTGAAATTGCTTACTTTTGTCCTTGATTGTTCTGTCATTTCTTTTTTCACCTGTGAGGGTAGAAAGATAAGAAAGAAAATTTTAATCCTATAATGCCTATATGAGTGCTTGAAAATGATTTTACTGATTTAATTCACATTGTCATTCAAAGTCTTGTCAAGAATTATGCTCTATAAGATAGTTAGATAAAGCCAAGCAAAGCCAAAGAATTTAAAAGGAATATTCAGTTGTCTGTCACTCCTATTTTTGTATGATTTAAATAATATGTATAAAAATGTACTGTACTAATTGTACTATACTAAATGTGCTATACTAATTTTGCTACTGTGACTTTGTCTGCCAGTCAAAATAACACACTTCTGTTAGGTTAACTAATCTTAATATTATGCAGTTAAATGTGTAGAGCACTGTTTATCATTGTTATACCTAGCTATCCTATCTTTTAAGTGAAGGATTTATCATTTTTCATGCTTCATTTTTGATTAATGTGAAGAAGATTATTTATTGTGGGCAGGAAATGGGTAAAGTGAGTACTGTGCTTATTCCTCCTTTACCACTTGCCATATAAACAGCTTAGCTTTATTTCCATATTTCAGGTGCATGTCCTCTAATGAAGCTGATTTCTAATTGCATAAGAAATTACACTATACAATAACAGTGTTTTATGGGTAATTTTCAGATTGTAAATACGACAACTTAGTTTGATGGATAGAAGTGGGTGCGTTTTATAGCTGCAGACCCTTTTGCCCTGTCGTTATCTGACTTGGCTACAACCACGTTACAGAGTATCTGCTTGATCACATGTGAAGATGGTCCAAGTATAATAATGTATGCATGATTGCTTTAGTGCGCACAATATCCTTTCCTCTTGCATCGCTCTCTCACTTGGTCTCTAGAGATAATGATAGCTATGATGTGATGATTGTGATGGAATGCAAGTTTTGCTGTTTAAATTTGGATTTAAATATTGTATTGCAGCAGAAAAAGTGAGCTAGTCAGCAGAGGGTGTGGAGAGTGTGTAACAGCTTACGGTCCAAGGTAATTGTTTTGTAGAGAATCTTTATTATTTCCTTGGAAATGTCAGCAGCTAAGCAGCAATATCAGAATTTCTGGCCAATTGAATATTTCTACTGTTGCCAGGAAGATGACGCTGTCACGGTCAGAAACAGGAATCCTTCACAAAGCATGTCAGTAGACAGAACTACATCTCAGTAAGCTTTTTTTTTTTTTTTTACCTTATCTGTGACTCTCTCCTCCACTCTAACTCACTTTCTTTCGATATACCTCCTTACCTCTCTTTGCTCTCTGCAATAAAACTTTAAAGAGATAAGAAGCTTTTTTCTATTTCAGGGTCACCATTAGCCTGAATAATGCATTGACAAAAGAAGAGCAGTTTGAGTTCTGTGGAGGATAGAAGCACAGCCTTCAATTAAATTATACATCATTATCACAGCTGGCAAGCCTGGTGCGACGGTACCCACTCCATCCTCCTCTAAATGTTCCATGTTACTGTCTTGTCCAATATTGTGCGTCAAGCAACAGCCTCTTCTTGTGCCAGCATAGAGCTGGTAGGCAGCTAGCACCGCCTGTGCAGGATAGAGGTGCACATTAAAAAATGGGAACAGTCTAATGTGGGGACTTAACTTAAAGTACTTTACTGGTATTATTCTGACTTCCTGATTATGCCTGTCGTTAATGAACCATGGCCTCCAGTTTGATGCAGCCAGTAAAAACCCCAGCATTATGTTTAAATAAAATGTTAAAGCAATCTCTTGTTTGTATTTTTTTCAAAATTTCCTGCAGTGTTAATCTTTGAACAGTGTATTTGAACCTGTGACAGCTAATCAGTAAACAGATTTTAAGAATTGGATTAAATATTGTTTCTTGTTGTCTGTCTGTCTCATTCGTGTGACTGCGAAATCTCTGCCGAATGAGGGAATTTCTTCAAATTTGGCACAAACATTCAACTTGTCTAAAGGATGAAATGATTAAAATTTCTGGTCTATGGTCGACAGTCAAGATCATTGTATGACAGTGGGACTCATTTCTGTCCCACCTAATGAGTGCCAAACATCATCAGCGATCTTGTGTGACGTATGCAAAAACTACATACTGCATATTGTGGTTTCTTTAAACTGTTGCTGTTTTTATGGCTGCAAACAAAACAGCTTTTAATGACACCAGACGTCTGCTTAGCTGTACATTAATGACAGTTAATTGTTCTATTGTACCTTGATTGTTAATAAAATGTCAAATGTAACGATTATAAATTGTTGACTGGCATATGAAGGAATCTGAGCATGCATTTGAATAATGTCTTGGAAAATATTCTATTTGAAGTTTGCTTATCTTATTAAAGCAAGGGAATGTTTGCACTTACAGCAGTGTACACTCTTAGTGCAAAGAATTTTAATGTCAGTGTTATTGTAAAGCAGTCACTGTAGAAAGTTATAACTTTCAGGGTACATCTTAGTTGTAGAAAAACTGAAAGCCGTAGTTGAGAAGAACATTCTCTGGTGTGTTATTACCTGCCCTATATTAGTGCTGCATTATTAACATTGTCCTTAGCCCACTAGTTAATTAACCCCAAAGACCTTAATTTACAGACGAATAATGCATAACAATGGATTAACTTCCTGTTCTCATTACTAAGATTGATTGATTAAAATCACAGCTGCGTTATCGGTCATGTTTAAATACGACCATATTATCAGTGAGTTGCCATTATTGAGCTACTACTCGAAATTAACTCTAGCTCACTGTATTCAGTTTTCTCATATGCTGACAAAGCTGGCACATTAAGGCACTTTGACTATATAGACATGAATGCCACCAAGTCGTGAGTTGTGTCAAGTCAAGCTTTGTTAATACATTTTAATCTCAGAGTTGTCCTGTGATTAAATATTTGCAAACCACCACATGCCATACCATGTTATGTTTTAGAATTTGGTATCATTAAAAATCTATAGATTATCATTAGGCAAGGGACGAGATTTTTAGTGCCTGAAGCTTTCTGGTTTTTGTTAGCAGTCGGAGATCTATTGACCAGTCACGTTTCAGCAGGCTTTGGTTACATGGAGGTGACCAATCGGTGAGGAGAGCAAAAAGACAGATTGCATTTGACAAAATGCAATCTTGAACTCACTGGCTATTATCTGACTGGTGCATGAAACAGTAGATCTTGCACCAGATATCCATTATAAAGGCTACAACCCACAAAAACTGTGTTTCCAGACTGATAACTACTAACATTTCAAACTTGCAATTTATGTTGTTTTATATGAATTATTACAAGACAAAAAAACAAAAAAACAACACAACCCAGCAACCCAGGGGGGGCATCCTCCTGTGACAGGAGGACACTGTAGCATTGCATTTTGTTGTAGTGAGCTCATATTTAGTTCAGCATTATTTCTCTATGCACTTTTGTGTTGCTGGATTAGTGTGTTTATTGTCCAATTTATCATGTTGGGTTTACCTGCCATGAAAAATCTCTCCCTATCTCTGAATATGTAATGGCTCTGCTTTGCAAATACAGCGAGACGAATATTAACAAGTGGTCTCTGCAATCTTCCAGCTGATGCCCTGCAAAGGTTCTAGAGCATGATTTTCTGCAGAGACTAAAATAACTTGTAGAATATTAACCCAAGGGCAACGAACGTAAAACAAAGTAATTCTCAGGGTCTTGCTATACCTACCTAAATCTTTTTTGCTTAAGCCTATAACATTTATGAAAAACAAAGTTTGATCACTGCAAACTGCAATCTATGGTTTCTTCTATGCCATAAATGTTCCAGCGGAGGTTTCTCACCTTTGCTTTCTGACAGAGTGGGTGGCTATGATGCAGTGGATAAAGTGAAGTGATATGTGACCATGGATGCTTTGAAAGATGAGGTGGAAGTCTGCACAGTGAGGCTGGATTAAGAGTTTAATGACTGGTAAAATTGTGGCATTTCGTCCAAGGTGACCCCTGTGGAGAGGTGATCATGCCAAAGCTAGATGAAAAGTGAAGGTAATCCTTTCTTCCTCATTTTCAGATAGCTGTCCCCAGCACAGGCTTTGTCACCAAGGCCCAAGCCATGTAATTACACTTTTATTGGCTTTAGGGAGCCTGCATCATTCATTTAAAGAATAATCTCACTTGTGAGCACAAGCCACAGTACAAATAGATCATACCTGCATGAAAGCCTCTTGTTCTGACTTGCTGTGGTTTAATGGACTTGTATGAATATAGGTTTGATGCATTGCTAATAGTGTGTAGGGTGTTAATACCTGAGTGTTATCCAGACGTCAGAGCAAGGCCATATGAGTATGACAGCAGTAGCATGTGAGTGTCTGGGTCTACTGCCAACCAGCCTTGACACCATTAGCTCTGGTGACACATTAAGGTTCTGTTTGCCTTGTAATTTGTTTTGTCTGTCAGTTTGATGGATGTCTTGTTTGCCAGCACTTCCTCACACATTGGAAAACGGTGGCTCGAGGACATTGTTAAACGAACTTCAGAAAGGGAGGCAAAAGGCATTTGTTTTCTTCAAACAGGTTTTTTTTGTGTTAATGGGTGTGTGCAACAGTGTCTCCACTCCCTACCACGTCACACACTGGATAATTAAAGGTGAAAAGCTAATTTGAGGGCGAAGGCAGGGCAGGTTCAGAGGGATGCGTAAGCTAGAAATAGAGGTGGCAGTGACATTCTTTTGAGCAAATTTCTCAGCAGTGAGATTTAAGTCCTATGCACAAAAATAATTTGTACTCAAGTGTGAAGACTGTAAAACCACAATAATGTCAATTTGATCTCCTCTTATTTCCTGTAAATGTATGCTAGTAAGCACCACTTTTGGTAATTCCGCTCCATTGCAAATGCTTTGTTCATACTATTGACCATACTTCTGTGACTGAGCACCATGGCAGTATCCATAAATGCAGTTTAGCACACTTGAGGAAGTGTAGCAGTATGCCAAAGAATGGTTTCACCTCTTTCTGCTCAGCAGGTCAGGCAAACGGCAGCACAGGACTGTTGAAAATTTCACTGCCTGACCACTCGCCCCCAGCTGTGCAATGTGGGAAGCCATCAGAGCCCTCTACTTCGACCACTCAGCTGTGGAAACATTTCTGCTACAGCACCAGCTCAGCTTAATGAGCCACCTCACCATTACCTACAATACACGTAATGCCCCTGAAGGTGGGTGAATGAATAGCTCTATGATCAACACATTTTATTTGGTGCTCAAGCTTCAAGGATGTTTCAGATATGGGATATGTCAAAAGAGCGTTAATGTTGTTGTTTGTTGTGTCTAAGTGTGGCCAAATAGTGGAAGAGTTGCAGCTCATGTAATATTTGGCAACAGTATTACTGCTACAGAAAAGTAGTGAGTTCAAAAGTTTAATTAAAATCAGTGACAAGTTGTGTCAGTTCATTCAAAGGCTGCCTCAGTGATAGATTCTAAAACTTAGTTTTTCATTCAGTACCTCATGCCCATTGTGAAAGAATGCTTAATACCGCCACTCACAGTGAATCCCATAAACAGCTTAATATTTTTTTAGTTGGAGAATTCTTTTGCCCATTATATAATGTTTAACAATGCACTCAAACGGTTTGATGTTTACTCACAATAGTAGTAATAGCCAATATATAGGGTGCTGGTCTCAAACGGACAAGTTAAAAGATGAATGGATGGATGGATGGATGGATGGATCCAGCTCAGACTTGTCAGACTTCAGATTGCCATTATGAACATTAACATTTGACTCTGAATAGTATTAAAACAAGAAACAGAGAATTTACATCTCATTTACTTGAGGGGGTTCATGTTCAAAGAGTGTGTTTGCAAGTCTTCTTGTGTACAAGCATAGACTGTATATAAAAGATGGATGTAGCTACTATGATGTCACCTGTTGGTAAGCGTAGTCCTATTGTAAAGCCTGTAGCTGAGTGCCAGCTTGGCGTTTATAAATCAGATGTGACAAACGAGGTACACTGTCCGCTCATAGGCTATCAACTTGTCAGCCATGAGGTAGCCCCACCCTAAAACATAACCTGCTTTATCCTCCTTTATGACTGAAATGGTGACCATAATTTACAAAATGAGCATCATATTGTATTGAATAATTTGTGAAACTAGTCATTAAGACAAACGTATCAATTCAATTCAATTCAATTCAATTTTATTTGTACAGCGCCAAATCACAACAACAGTCGCCTCAAGGCGCTTTATATTTTAGGGTAAAGACCCTACAATATTAGACAGATTCAATTCAATTTCAATTCAATTTTATTTGTACAGCGCCAAATCACAACAACAGTCGCCTCAAGGCGCTTTATATTTTAGGGTAAAGACCCTACAATATTAGACAGAAAAGACAGAAAACCCCAACAATCAGACGACCCCCTATGAGCAAGCACTTGGCAACAGTGGGAAGGAAAAACTCCCTTTTAACAGGAAGAAACCTCCGGCAGAACCAGGCTCAGGGAGGGGCAGCCATCTGCCACGACCGGTTGGGGATGAGGGGAAACAGAAGAGAGCAGAGGGAGACAGGACAAAAAGGCACACCTATAGGAGAGAGACAGAGTTAATAATAGCTAATGATTAAATGCAAATGGTGTATAAAACACATGGAGAGTGAAAGGAAGTGAGGAAGAGGAAGTCCTCAGTGCATCATGGGAAGTCCCCAGCAGCCTAGGCCTAAGCTGCAGCATAACTAAGGGATGGTTCAGGGTTACCTGATCCAGCCCTAACTATAAGCTCTATCAAAAAGGAACGTTTTAAGCCTAATCTTAAAAGTAGAGAGGGTGTCTGTCTCCTGAATCCAAACTGGGAGCTGGTTCCACAGGAGA